>JAEIIU010043926.1:0-30581 GCA_018874675.1 Drosophila baimaii
ATGACTCCTTCACTGCGTTGCAAACTTCTGACTAAAATTATAATACCCTGCAAGGGTATAAATATACAATACATTATTGCACACACTCGGAAACTTAAAGAGTAACTTCAGTTTTATTTATTTACATTAAAAAAATAATGTATAAAATATTGTTTCTTTAATCTACATCTCTTTATAATTTTCCAGAATACCAATATATTTTTCTACAACCCAGCTCTATTATGCTGATCACAACTGTTGACCTGAGTGTGTATTTGTGCGGCAATGCGGCATAAACGATGCCAACAACTGATTGTGACGTGAACTAAGCTCGTAATGAAAGCATATATACAAGTCGGCCAGGCCAGACGAGGCCAGGCCAGAACTGAACGGAATAAAACCGAACTGAACTGAACAGAACAGAACAGCAGAGGGGAGCAAGCGAAGATACTTGGCCAATAGACTCGACCATTTCTCCTACTTCTTTTCCTCTGTCTCCTGCACAGCTTCTTGACCAAGATGACAACGTGGCCATGGCGCTGCTTTGGGCCAATTGCCTGTCGCCGTCATGTGAAGAAGTGCTGCAGGAGCTTCAGACAGTGGGAATAAAATGTAGATAAGACCTAGAAACTTGTAATAAAAAATTCCAATGACAAATACCCAGAAAATTAATCAAATTATATATTTTCCAAAGCCGGAAAAAGAGTATTTATATATGGAAAAATTATAAATACTCTCTCTTTCTATAAAACCTTTTTTTTTTTTACAATTTTTTGAAGTAAAAAAACGTTTTGTTTTACAAATCCCATTATAAAGTATCATAATCCCTTTCTAATTGAATAATTTAACTAATTAACCCACTGTGGCCCACGCAACAACCAACGTGCTGGCCAGGCTGTTCATTCGCTGCCACCAAAGCAATCTCGCAACGCAGCAGCAGTTCTCCCAGTTCTCCAGAGCCAGAGCCAGAGCCACAGTCAGAGCGAAACCGAGACACACTGGGACTTCTCCACATCGTCTTTGGGATTCAACTCCGGGACGACTCCAACCAACTCTTGACTGGCGCGAATGCGAGACTCCACTCTGTGTGGATTCGCGACTTTTGCGATGGCACGACTTTGGCGAAATAAGATATAAGCACGACATAAATGGTACTTTATATCTGCAAGATATTATTTTTCCAAACATACACACAAGGTTTATGATTTTTTCTAGATATTTTGTCATCTTTATTATCAGCGCGGCCGAGAGAGGAAGTACGATCCAGAAGGAGCACAGCCACAGCCACAGCCGCAATGGCAATGGCAATGCCAATGGCCAGGCCAAGGCATAAAGTAACCAAATAAGCAAAAGGCAGCAGCAGCAGCAGCGGCAGCTGAAGATGCGGCTAACCGGTGTCATGGGAAGAGGCCAAAGCCAGGGAAAATAATATAGGAAATACTGGTACGAAAAGTACAAAGCCAAGAACAAGGATGGCTGCGTGGAGAATTGGCCAGAATCGAATGCCAGAAGCAGAGCAGAGCCAGGTGAGTGTCAGGCCGTAAGGCAGGAAGCAAAGCCAACTGCAGCACTTGACCAGCACCAGAGCAGAGAGTGTCTTGCGATTCTGGAGACGACACCACAATGGGACCTCTGAGAACGGGACGAGGAACGGGGTCGTCTTCTTTGCTGCCGCTGCCACCATGGGAATAGGAGCAGTTGCGTTGCGTACTTTGCACTTGACCACACCACTTGCAGTCGGGTTTACCTTAACCCCTTGCCTGCCTTCCTTCCTTCCTTCCACGGTGCGTCATATTTACGGTTCGGTCCAACACATAAACAACATTATTTGCCACCCCATGCCAAAAGGCGGCCCTCTGTCATAAACTTGTTTCACACACATCTATATCTATGTATGCAGAGAGAGGAAAATTCTAAACGGAAGGCGGCTCTTAAGGTTCATAAAAAAAAGGAAAGATTTTTTGGGAAAATGTTTTTTCTGCTAATAATTTATAAGAAGCTACCAGAAATGGCTTCTAAAAGTTATTTAAATTTCTAAAAACTTGACTTTAAGGTCTGTAGAGTATCATTAGTTATCAAGTTTAAGAAAGGACCCCATTAGAAGCTCTAAAAGGTTATTAAAACCTAGTTAAGCGATCCCTAAAACTTCACAAAAACAATGCCAATGAAATGTGACGTCACAGAAACAAATTCTCTGGGATCAGTCACTCTTTTTGCCCTATCTTGTACCCTGACGCTGACTTATGTAATTTTTTAATTGCCCCACAAAATCCCCTCATATTCCTCCCAATTTTCTTTCCAGTGCACATCTTTCTTCTGTGTACTTTGGCTTGGAACTATATTAATGCGTGAGCACACACAGCTTGGCTACCAAGCAAAGTTCTCCAACTCTGCCCATCTTGTTTGAGGGTTTTTCTGCACTCACATACTCCAAATATATATGTTTGTAAATATCTGTATATATATTTAACAAAAGGCGCCGTCCAGGGCATTGAGGCTTCGCTTCTTTGTTGTTGACTTAGGCCCACGCCAAAGAGCTCGAGTCGGAGCCGGAGCTAGAAAGGCTTCTTCCTCCATAGAGTCCGAAGCATAAAAAACCACAAAAACCAGAGCTGGCATATTGCCGCTATTGTCTTTTATAGTTTCCTGGAACATTTGCCGCTTCGGCTTCCATCTGGAACCACAGAGGCACCACCGACCAACTACCACACCACCACTGGGCCCGGGAGAGCTTTCCTCCTCGCATATATACACAAATATATATATTGTATGACTCCTCGTGTGTTATATGTCTTCGCGGTCGCCATCGGAGCAGTTGGGGGCATCTATTGCCGTATTCTTTAAATATGATTTAAAACTTTACCGCAGACATTTGCCAACTGTAATGTGACCTAGTTAGGGGGTGCAAGCAAGTGTGGGTCGAATTACGACTCTGACAGGGCGGGGGAGGGGAGGGGTCTATTGTATAACAAAACAATAAAAGAAAAAGTTTTTTATATAGACAAAAATCTTGGCAAATAGCAAAGACAACTTTTATTTTATAGGAAAAACTAGGTCTAATTTAGAAATGCTATAAACTTTAACTTCACTAAATTGCCTGCCATATAATAAATGAATTATTTGCAATGAATTTTCCAACTAAATTAGTGTACACAATTTATTGCACAATAAAAAAGTGAATAAAGTAAATATTAAATATTATAAAGGGAAGAAAACAATACAATAAAGGAATTTCAGCAATTTAAATATTTATTGGGAGCGCATTGCCCAAGATAATTAAAGTTAATTGCTTAAAAAAAAGAGCTGAATAGGTAAACAAATACCATTTGTGGCGGAAGTTGGTTTAATTTATAAGACTTTTATGTTCCCATTAAAAAACACTGTCCACTGTCCTCTTAAATTGATTAAAGCTTCAAATTAGTTAGAGTTTACGGTCACCAAAGCTAAGCTTTTATTCAAAACAGATTCCAATAATAATGCAAATCGTATATCAGTTTGACAGTTTAACTTCCTCCACAAAATACCCATCACGACGAACTGATTTAATTTCCTTGAATTTTAACTCCCCAGCACCGCTGACATTCACTTTTACTCCGAAAGGTATTTGAGGCTTTTCCTCTATGTGAAAGTGTCGTAGTCGTTGCAAAACCAAAACAAAAATCAATAAAAGCAACTCAGGCTCAGATATATTGGGTTTTATGCCAATAGGCTAAATCTGATTTCCCCATTAGAGCACAGTGGGCTTCCTCGCATTTAGTAGCTCCTCATTCATCCGCAATCATAAACTGCACGATGGGGTAGCTGCCTCCGCCAAGAGTCAATCTGCTCCGGGGAGTCTACTTTAATGTGGCACATCAAAACTTAACGACAACACCTACTCCAGTTTGTTTTATGGCGTCTACAGAAATGAAACAAAAGACCAACCAACCGGACTCCGGACACACCAATTTTCTGGCTAGCTGGTTGGCTGGCTAGCTGGCTTGCTTTTCTGCATTTCTGATGACCTGGAACCGTGCCAAATGGCAAATATGGACAGCTCATAATTTTACACAATTGTTGCCCCCAAAACTTATGAAACATGCATGTCCGTCGCGTCTCCTCCCAACCATCCCAACCAACACACAAGCCAACAAATTACGACGGCACCAAAAGGCACTTGAACCGCATCACACAACAGAAAGCCAGAGAAGAAAAAAAAAAACTACAAAAAACGGAGAGAAAATACTTGAGCGGGTATCATTAAAAAAGCGCAAGCCCCTAAAAAAAAAACAGAAAAAACCCAAAACCAAAACCCACGAATCCCTCCTCCCTGCACACTTTTTGAGTAAACGCTGCAGCGGCGTAACGAATTTTTATTTGGCTTTTTTTCCATCCTGGCCAAAAGCATTTGCCGCCGCCGTGGACCGAAAAAAAAAACAAAACAAAACACAGGGAGAAGAAAAGGCAGATAATACAGTTGATAATAATCCCCAGCAATGTAACTCAATCTCGGCTTCTAAGTCTCGGCCAATGCGATACGCAAGCGGCGGGACAGGACACGATGTAAGGAGCGGTGGAGAGTGCACACAAAACGTTGAAGTGCACCAGAAAAAAAATAAAAAAGGTAAATTCTAATTCTGATACAAAAATAACGACTATTGGATGCTCTTCTTAAAGTTAAGAAAAACTATCATTAGAGGGCTTAAATGCTGTTATAATAGTTTAGAAACAATATCTTATTGCAAGGTTGATCTTCATTAACGTGGGTCAAATACATGATTTGTTTTTGCAATCTCAAGGAACCTAATATAAAGTTTTACGGATAGCTAAGTCTTACACCAATTGCTTTCCCCTACCAAAAAACATAACGAAAAGAGCTGCGGGAGCTAGAAGAACCTCTGCGTGACCACCTAGGTTGAAACCTTTTTAAAGAGCATATTTCCACCAATCCCCAAGACTTTGTTTCAGAAAATCTATGTATCTTTTGTTATATTTAAGCTTCCTGTTCCGCTTCCTATATACTTTCTTAAAATATTTCTCTCATCTTATAAAGAGCATCAATAGCCAACTAGGAAACACTTCAAACTTAAACCAAAAGCATTGGCATTGGCTAAAATAATGTGCATGAATGATGAAATGCAGCGAAGGCTGCCAAAGAAGCGGCGCTCAGCGAAGATGCAAGCGGCACACACACACAGGTAGTACAGGGGGGCAGCCAGGTAAGAAAAAAGACAGAGCCGAATAGGGGGGAGAGAGGGGGTTTTGGTGGTTATACTGTTTTCTGGCTTTTGGACAATGGTACCGGCCTGCTATTAACGTCCAGCGCACACATGAAACAAGATATTTGTACCCAGTACCCGATGAAGTATACTTCTTCGTGGCTCTTAAGTCGATGCTATTATTGCCAGCTATACCTGGACGACTTCTACTTGGGGGCTCCGCTCTGCACTCTGTCGTTGGTTGGAACTCTGGATGAGACTGAAGGCAGAAGGCAGAAGAAGAAGGCTGTGTTCCAAGACACCGGAACGGGTTTGTCAGTTTGACTTTGACTCCTCGCTGGCCGGCAAGTTTTCGTGATGCACTGAGACACCAAAATGAATAGCTTAAATGCTGAGAAATATCCTGGACGTAAGATTATTTCTTAAAATATATTTGTTAAAATATAATCATAAGTAGACCATACATTAAAATGTACGAATTGTATTTGTGGGAGTAAAAAATATAAAAAAGTGGCTAGATATGAGAAATAAATAGCTAACGTTTGGATAAGATTGATTGAGAAATAGCTATGACTAGAAAAATTGTTTTTAAACTTAAATAGTACATTGAATTAGCCTCAAAATTACAATTTCAGCACACTGGTGCGCTGTTTACATTCTGTGCATAATGTGCGTGTGCTGTCAGAGACCAGACAGAGAAATTTGACGACTCGTGAGTAAAGTCTTTGTGCACCACTGTCAAATATCCAAGTTTCGGAATTCCCATTTAGATTGGGACAGTTTCAACTAAAATTACCAACTAGTTTTGTCAACTTTTGGTCTTAAATTTACGAATTAAGCAACTAGATTCGGATTTAAATTAGCTTTCTGTGGCTTTGTACACTTCCAGTCTGTGATTTCCTACATTTATGATACATTTTGTAAAAAATATGTAGAGTTTGGTAATATTCTTGATACGGACAGACATTTTTCTGCAGTGTAAGGATGGCACTCTGGGTGCTGCCTTCCCGCAGTTTCATTTCGGGTCTTCTTTTTCCCTTTTTCCCCGAGCTGTGTTCATCTTTGCCTTCGTTTTTTTTTTTCGTTGGCTTTTTTTTTCTGGTTCCTCCCGAGCCATACAAAACGACACACGCTGCATGCGGTGGGGTCCCCGTGTGGTGAGATACTGGGACCAAAAAGGTAAAGACCGAGCCGGGTCCGAATACCGGACCAACCGACCGACCGACCGACCGGTGTGAGTAATAGGCGGCGTTGCCGTTGTAGTAAATGAGCTTACCAGGTGATACCAAAACACAAAAGAAATTATAGTAATCAAATCATTTTTATGTTAAATTATGATCGACAGCAGGCAGGCGATGCGATGCGATGCGAAGCAGAGACCCTCTCTCTCTGTGGATGTATCTTTGTATCTCTGAGGCAGTCGTAGTGGGTTTTTAATGAAACTTTATACTAAATAGCAAATTGTTGTAGCTTTATGCGACGATGATGTGTATGTGTGTGGCGGCGGCGGCGGCAGCCTGTAGGTTGTTCGTTGTTGTTGTGCTCACTGGTGTGGCTGCAGCTCTCTGGCCACGGCTAATTATCTTTTGGATTGCAACAAGTTTATTAATGTTTATGTGCTGGTATAGAGAGGTATAGGAGGTATAGGAGGACTTGGACGCGGACACACTGGGAGCTCCATAGACCTGGCTCTCAGGTTGGTGGTTCGTGGCTAAAATTTATTGTTGCAGTGCCTTCATTGAGGCGCGGCGGCTGTGGCAGCGCGATTTTTAAAAGGTTTCAATGAACATTTATTATGATTGCAGGCCGCCCGCCCGCCCGGACTCAGTTCTCCTCCAGAGGCGAAGCGAGTCTTTTGCTAATAATAAACATGAAAACATAGTTGTTGCTGGCTAATATATCAACGGAGCCCCAACAAAATAAATGCTCCCATGCTCGTGCTCTCGTGTATCTCTTTGGGCCTGTTAATAGTTTGCACAAAGTCTCTGCACTTTGCCAGTGTTTATTCATTGTGCCAAATCAATAAATCATGGGAATTATGTTTATTCGACTGGGAACACCCAGCAGCAGCAGCAGCAGCAGCAAGTGCTGTTTCAGTTGCAGTTTTTCATCTTAATGAAAATGTTAAAATAAAAACTCAACTGCTAGTGTGTGTAGTGTGTTTACGTGTTGGCAAAATAAATCAATGGATATAATAGAGAGGAGACGACGACACATGCACATAATCCGGAATCCGGATGCCGTTCTGAGTAGATTTTAATTAAATTTTTCGGTTTATGTGTTTGTGATTTAGAGCGCGGCAAATATGAAAAGGGGGTATTTTTTTTGTTCCTTCTTTTTATATATTTAATTCCTTCCTCTTACTATTTTTTTTTACTTTTTATTTGAGGCTACGACACATGCATTCAATTTGAACAGCAATCAGTCAATTAACTGCGAGCTTCAGCGATTGCCATTCATGGTAAATGGGTTAAAATATCTTTGAGTTATTAACTCTAGAACAGGGGCAGGTTAAGAGAGAGTGTTGAATGTTGATTGGTAAGGCGAGAGAATATAATTGCAAGCAAGAATCTTAAGAAAAGAGCTGGTTGATGGGGGAAATATAGAAGATATAAAAAGAAAGCCTTGAAAAGATATAGATCTGGGTTAAAAACTGCAAGAATAAAGCTAGATTTCTGCACAAAACTTGACAAGTTAACAAATAAATTTATCAAAAATAACATAGATTAAAAAAACAAAATACAATAAACATTTTCAGGGTATAAATATTAAAATTAATCAATATAAACACAGAAAAATAATTAAATTAACTTGCCTAGCCCCCTAATCATAAACCAAACACCACATTCCCTGCTTAAATAACATTCCTAACATATAAATATTAAAATTAATCAATATAAACAGAGAAACCCAATTAAATTCAATTCCCTACTCTTAATAAATGAAAATATTTTCACAAGTTAACCGATAAATCATAAAATAACATGTAAAATTAACTAGGTGAGCAAAAAGTCAAGCCCCTGGAAACCTGGTAATTAAATATTGTTAAACAATTTTATGAGCAATTTCTCTCTCTCTCTTTCTCTTTTGTTGTCCCCCAGCATCATCATAGTGAATTAATTTGCGAAAATGGCTGATGAATTTCACATAAAATTGTACAAACAACAAAAACCTTGACATCCAAATGGAGGCTCCATGTCACTTGTTCACATAAATTTTAAATTGATTTTGCCGTTAGCCTTCAGCCGCCGGCGGCCGGCCGGGTTTGGTCGGTTGGTTAGTTGGTTAGGAAAAATCCGTTCAAGCACTTACATCTGCAAATAAAGAAGAGAGAAAATTGGAAACTTAATTAGTTAAATTCACAAACAAAGGCAAACACACAAATGCAAACACAGATGAATGAAAAAGCGACGAGAACGAGAGCCAGTTAGCCAGATGAAGACAAATAAAAGTGAAGTGAATTGAATTGAATTGAAGTCAAGTCGAGGCGAGGCGAGGCGAGTCGAGTCCAGAGTCCAGTGTCAGGTGGAAAATGTGAGGAGGTAGAGTGAAAATATATCTACAACTGCTGCGGATAAGGACCAGGGAGATGCTTGAGATACTTGGGATGTTGTTGTTGCTGTTGCTGTTGGCTTGAATCCCCTTGAGAGAGTGCAAAAGGATGCAAGCCATCACGTAGTTGTTTGGCATGTGACGTCCTCGCACTCGCACTTGCACTCGCACTCACACACAATTGCCAGACATTTTAATGGCTAATTAAATTGAAACAGAGCATTGCCTTTTACCCAACAGCCACCCAGCAGGCGCATCTCTTCCTTACCCCGTTTGCCATTATTTTTCCCCATTTTTATCTTGTTTTTTCTTCTAGCTTTTTGCTCTCTGCAATGACACAATTACAAATTGCCATTCACAGGTGCAATAGTTGTTTAGCTTGGAAAATGGTAAATGGCAAATAGTCAGGGATCTTGAAATAGAAAGAGGGCGCTAAAGATAATGAATCGAATGACAGGAATCCCGACTAATTAGGTGAGAGAGCGGCTGGCTCAGGTGCAGTTGGAATGTGCTTATTCCTTGAATACATACAGAAGCAAATGGTATCTTTGGATGGGAAATAAAAAGGAAAATGTAATGGAAAGGCATAAAAAATACAGCACATATTATAGCTGCGATATTAATGGTTTAAAATTTAAGTTTAATTAGCGAAAAGCGTATAAAAATGCAGTATTTCCTTTACCTTAAGTGCGTTTCTAATTTCCTACATATTTATTATTATTTTCTCCTCATTTTCTTGTGCCAGAAAATACTCTTAGATAAACCCCTTTTCCGGCACATTAAAAACCATAAACATTATCTGAAAAAACCCCCTTGACAGTCAACTCTTCTTGATTTGATTTTATGTTCAAATACATAAACCATAAAATGGCTTCACCTAAATAGCTAAAACAGCTTTCTTTCAGCGCCTTTGATTTTCTTTTTATTATAAAACATAAATGCTATCAGTAATCTTTACTCCCACCAAAGCTGTAAATATTTTTCAATTTGCTGCAAAAAAAAAAAATATATATATATTTCCAAGCTGGCGGTTTTAGCGTTTTTTATTAGCCAACAAAAGAAATGCCAAGGAAATCTGAAGAGCCAAGTCTAGAGTCTAAGATATAATCAGCCTAATGGTTAATAACTTTAACGAGTCACTCATTCATAAATTCTGCGCTTGATAGTGTTCCCAGTTTATTAAGTTAAATCATTCCAGAATCATAAATGTGTTCTTAATGCCATACACAAGCACACACATTGAGACAGACAGACAGACAGAGAGACAGCCAGACAGACGGGCAGAAAACCACCGAAATAATCAATAAATTGTTGACTTTATTATGAGACTTAATATGCAGAGCCTATAACGAATTAAATTGACCGAAAAGCCGGGGTTAACCATTCCGTCGGTTCGGTTCATCTTCAAAGTGAATAAATCCGAATGTGTTGGCTGGCTTCTCGCCTCCGAAACTGCCAAATTGTTTCCCAAGAAGCCCCAGCTGCCTGCCTGCCTCCTATCTCTCCAGCTAGATGCCTTTTTTTCTGGTTTTGGACAACAGGAAATCGCTGGCAGCCTCCGAATTTTCAAACAGCGCTTTTCGGTAGATTCTAATACAGAATGCTAACACCTTGGCTCCCTTCCCCCTTTTCTCCTCCCGGCACGGGCAATTCTTCTCTGGCCTTTTCTCTAATCTTCTCTCCCTGGTCTCTCTGCCTGGAAGTATCTGCTGGACATGTGAGAAATGTTGCGCATGTTCGGACAACTTTTTGCACGATAATTAAATATTTTTAATTGCTGCCATGCACAGAATGCTGGAGCCACTGCCGCTGCTTCACTTCAATGCACTTGGAAGCAGCAAGCTCTCGTAGAGGAGCAAAAATTATTTCCATAAAAGTGCAAATCATTAAATCTTTAGCCGCAGGAACATAGCTCTAATATTTGCCAGAAGAAACCATTCGAGCGCATGTATCTACCAGATGCAGAATGTTTCTTTCCTCGTATTTTATTCTCCTCTCCGCCGCTCTCTGGGTGTTTGTGTGTGTCTCTGTCTCTGCTGCTTGCCTTTCCACAAATCTGGCTTGCATTTTCGGATATATCAGAGATTTAGTGGCTCGGAGGAGTGGACAGAATTAAGGCGCAGTCGCAGTGCCACTGGCAGTCAGTGGTGTTAATTTGGCTTTTTACCTGGGGTTTTTTTTTTGTTGGAAAATCTTTAAATTTAATTGTAAGAAAAATTAATATAAATAAAATATATTTTATGTTTTTCTCATTCCAAAAAAAGGCTTTAAATTAATTCGAAAATGTTTTACTGAACGTTTAAAGATTGATTTATTTAGATATCTTATTAAACTTGGTTACAGTTGGAAAACATCATATTTTGTGTAGTTAACTTTTGAAATACATTCTCAAAATATCTTTCATGATTTTATTATTAATTTTAGCTACTTTATGTTTAAAATGTAATGGCCAACACTGCTGCAAGCTGACAAGCACGAAGCTGCTGCTGCAGCAGAAGTAAAACTTTGTGTGTGGAGTTGGTTTGTTTGTTTTTGGCTCTGCCATAAAGCTGAAGCCAGTTTTGTTTTTAAGCATACATCGCACAGACACACACAGAGAGCGGGATCCCCTCTTAACCCCTGCTTAACCAGACTCGTTCGCTGCTCTCTATGGCTTCCTTGCAGCAGCAGCAGCAGCGGCAGCAGCATTTTCAGTTGCAGTTGCAGTCCGAAGTTGCACTTAATGCATTTTTCAGTAGATGCTTTTTTTTTCATGAAAATATTTCGTGAAATTATAACGTGGCATCCACGGCTCTCGCCCCTCGACTCTTTGTGGCCACATTTTTGGGCTAGCTACTACGGCCACGGTAATCGTATTTATAAGATACAGTTTTGCTTTTGTCAAGCCACTTTTCCCCGAGCTTGGCATATTTAGTGCGTGTGTGGATGGATTTTCCTTTGTGTGTGCTCAAGCGCTTACAACATGAGAGAGCTCTGCTGTCCCCGGTAGCCACCAAGTGATCTTGGAAAGTGATTCATAAATGAGTTTGCGTAGGTGTGAAAACTTCAGGTATGCTAATGAAGCTGTTAGAGCTATGGGAAAGAATTTTTTTTACAGCCAGAGTGAGTAAATCTAGATAGGTAGCCATTGATTTGGGCGTTTTTGTGTTGTAAAAATAAATTAGTGGCATTTCAAGAAATCAAAGTAGAGAAACTTTGTTGAAGAAGGTAAGTTTGAGGCAAGAACTTTAAAATTATTTAATTTTAAATTGTTTATCATTGTAAATAATTACTCTTTATGGTTAAACAAATTACTGTCGAGTAAAAAAACTAGTATATTTATTTCCCGAGTTAATTTTAGGGAATTTCTGTATTATAATCCAGAAATAACATACTGCTAACCTAGAAAAGCCTCCCAAAAAGTAAGAAATATTCTATCTAACTAGTTTTATATGTATAAACTCTTCATTAACTCTTAATCGCACTTCAGATGCTTCCATTGTAATTCCTCTGACCCAAATTAGTTTTATCAATTAATCTTAAGCTGTGTGTGTGCGTTACCCTGCCACATCCTCAAAAATGTTAATGTTATCCCGCATGATAAAAACCCAACCGAAAATCCCTAAATAAATCCCCTTCGTTATCTCATCACCCAGTTTATTAATTAATTTCCAACCCCTAAACGAGATTTTGAGCAGCTTAAAGTTTTTGTTTGTTGTTATCGCTTGGCTGTGTCTGGCGAATTACTTCACCCCGGGATGGGCCAATATTTGGCATGCAGAAAAAAAATAACCGTAGAAGAGAGATCTGCTTTGGGATTAATGCAAATTTCACTTAGACAAATTGCCGAAATAAAACCGCGACCCCCGGAGAAATACTCGCGTCACAATGATGGCCATATCCCATCAGCATCATTGGAATAACAAGCGAATCGACGACGACGACCTATCTAATTGTAAATCCCCCAGACCTCTTTGGCTATTTGAAAAACCCTCTTTTCTATCGAGACAACATAGAGTTTTTCCTCCACTCTCGGGGTTATTGCAAGAGAGCGTAAAATCAGCTTTGGACCCGAGCCTGAATACACAAAAACATTCCAATCAGCGGCTTAAGAAGGAACCTGGCCAGCCCACACAATTCATCGGGGTTGCTCCTTGTCAGTCCTATTTATATTCCTTTTCCGGGAAGGGTTACTACTACAACTACTGCTACTCGAGAGGGAGTTTGATTTTGGGCCCACATCATGGAGAATTAATTAAATTTGATTGTCTTGAAATTTATGGCCATCGTTTTGTGATTCTATGCAAAATCGCGGGAATTTATTGCAGGAAAAACAGGGAGAAAATCCCTTACCATCTCATAATAATCTTCACTTTAGGAATACATTTTTTCAAGAACATTTTCCCTCTGTGTACTGGCGTCCATCCCTTAGCCACATTGCTCCCTTGAAATGTATCTTTTGTATCTTTGTGCACTTAACACGCATTCTAATTGCAAAAGCCAAGCTCCGAGGAGTGAAAAGAAATTATTAACAACAAAAGCAGAAGCTGGAATTCCACTTGGCTGGGATCTGGGACTTGTACTTGGGTACTCGGTGCTTGGACTTGGACTGGGAATCGGACTCCATCTCCGCCGGGGTTGGCGTGTGAGTAAGTGCGCCCCAAAACGGAAGGCGACTTGGGACAGGGACAAGAGAGTGGCAGCAGCAGCAGCAGGCAAAGGTAGGGGTTAAGGGAGTAGAGGAGTAGAGAGGGGTAAGAGGGGTATATAAAGCGTAGCAAAACGTTTGCACGTTGAAGGCATAATAATAAAAGGTTAAAAAAGGCGCAAAGAAGATTAAATGCTTGAGAAGATGCAATATTTTTTGCTTCGCCTGCTGGTGCTGCTGCTGTTGTTGCAGTTGTTCCTGCTTGTTGTTGTTGTTGTCGTTGCTGCTGATGGTACACTCAAAGAAATAATCATGTGATTAAATGTAGAGAATTATATTGAACTGGTATATATTTTTTGCTGAAGGAGATCCGTCTGGGGCCACTTCTTGGCGCCTCTCAAACACACATAGCGGAAGTAACGGTGGGAGCTGAAAACACCACAGAGTGCCCATCTAGGTTTTAGTGTCTACAAATCATAGATTTTTAATTATTTCTTTTTATGGTTAATTTTGTAATACAGTTTGTATGGTTTTCGTATTGTTTTTTAACAAGTTTTATACCTGATTCCGTCACTTTTATTGTTTTTTCTTATTTGATTTCAAGAGATTTGTCAACTAATTTTCTTGTATATTTTTTTTACTTCTTTTGTTACTCATATTCTTCCTCACTTTCTGCTTAATTTCCTAATTTATTTTTCTACCAATTTTCCTCTTATTATCATAGTTATTTTCCAAGCTTTCTTTATCATATAAAATACTTAAAAATCATTATTTCATCATACAAATAAATATAATATTTATTTTTCCAAGTGCACCTTCTGCTGTTCCTCTTCCTCTTTCCTTGGCTGCAAAAGGGGGCGGGGCATGGGCAGGGCAGACACTGCACTTATGCTGCTTTGTTGCTGTTGCCGCTGCTGCAATGTTGCCGTTGCCGTTGCCATTGCCTTCGAGTTGCAGTGTTGCTGCTGCCGCTGCTAGCCCGCCTTGTAATTGCACATCATGTAGCTGTTGCCGTTGCCAGCTTTCGACCTGGACTTGAGCCCCTGCCACTGCCCCTGCCACCTAGCCCCCTGCCTTACTCCTTTAGCCTTTTAGTTAACTATTTTGTGTTCAAGTTGAAGGCACATGGTAATGGCAATGGTTGCATCTTGCTCACATATTAATTGCCGCACGGCTGCGCGCCGTTCCTGTGGCTCCCCGATCACTTGGCTTCCAGTTTAGACTTAGTAGGTTCTCCTTCTCCCATCTCCCTACCCTTTGGTATCCCCCCCCCCTCCCCAACCCCCTCCATAAAGCACTTCCCGCTTGGTCTTCTTCTATATCGACTGCATCACGCAATTCGCCTTTCGTTTTATTATACCCTCGCCAAGTGCGGGTTTATTGGTTTAGTGAGGAAAAGGATGGTACTACATGTGCTTTTATTAGCCTCACTTGTTTTCATAACCTTTTTTTTTGTGTTTATTTATGTTTATTAAACTGGGTTTATTGATTTTTAGCAAGGTTATCTAATAACTGGGGTAAGGTTGTGTCTGCAAGGCATGTTTGTTTGTGAATTGAATTTTAGATACATCCTTTTAGATCACTTGAGGCCAAGCAATATATTGTTTTGTTAGAGTTGCATTTGTTTGACTGATAAATAGAATCAAGTGACTAGATATGAGAAAATAAATAGCTTACATTTGTTATATTTTAAAACAAATAGGTTTGACTACAAAAAACTGATATTTAACTTTAAAAGTGCCTAAATTTAGCAACAAAATTATAATTTGAACACACTGGAAATCGGGTAAAAAAATTGTATGAATCGCGAGTCAGGGCTTTGGGCACTACTGTTTTGGATAGTTTATGGGATTAAAAGATTTACGATTATCTTTCTTGAAGTTTGTGGCTTTAAATAAAGGTAGTTTTCGTATAAAAAACCTAGTCTCTGGAATTTATTAGTTATAACTACCTTAAATAATATTTATTTACCCCAATTACTTCCCTAAAAATATCTTAAAATATATATATCCTTGTCTTTTTAGTCTAATAACCCATTTAAAAGTAAGAATACTCCTAGATATCTCCCCTATCCACCTAATTTAGTATGTTTCCCCTATATTTCCAGGGTATCCCTAGTACCTCTCATACTTCACCCATTTAACCTTAGCCTTCCTGGTCCTCTCTCTCTTTCCTTCGTTTTTTATGCGATATTTAAACAAATTGCTTGTAGAATATTTGTGACATTTTGTCATGCCCGGGCAAGTTATGTATGTGAGTTGGCTGGCTGGCCGGACCCTGTGTGTGTGTGTTTGTGTTTGTTGTGTGTGAGCACCACGTTCCTGGCTCAGCGGGCAGTGAAAATTGAGTACAAGTTGCTTTGAGTTGCATCATCAATCATTGCACACGTTGAATGATGTTTTGTCACAGATATGCCGCCGGCAGCCCAGAGCAGCAGCATCTAAACCAGCAGCAGCAGCATCAAAAACAGAACCTGAGAGATGGAGGTATCTGTCAGCTACAAAAACAAGTCAAAATATTTATAAAAGTCAAAATTGTCGCACAGTTGGTGGGAGGACAGGAAGGTTGGGGCTTTCAGTTGGTATTCCTCTCGTATTCGATTTCGATTCGGTTGCCTGCCGGCACAGATACTTGGGATACTACTACAAAAAAACACACAGAGTTACACCTATATAAATCTCAAAGCATTCCCCATTCCCCTACCCCCTCTCTCCCTCTTGCAGGGCATTGTAATTAATAATCCAAGTTGCGCGTTTCGTCATTTTGAGCTTGAGAAATGGATGCTGTGAGGAAAGTTCTCCACATCGATTGGAATTCTATGGCAGCACAGAGAAAGATAGAGAGAGAGAGATACAGATAGAGATAGAGATAGAGATAGAGCTAGAGAAAGAGAGCTTCTTGTAATGACAAAAGTATTTGTAATTTTCCCCCGCATAGTTCCTTCTTTTTCCTTGATTATTTTCGCCCCATTTTTCTGTGGTGTCCCCAAAGCGTTTTGAGTTACAGGCCAACGGAAAACTTGAGGAATTGTTCTAATCAAAAAGTTTAAACAAAAAAGTAAGAAAATAAAACTGAAAACTGTAAACTTTCGTTTCAACTTGAAGATAAATGATTCGAGTGAGAAATGCTATAAGTTGGCTATAGTTTAGATTACAGTTTCATAAGTAGCCGGCACATAATAGGGATTAATTGCTTAGGGAATATGTTTAAGCCAAAGTTTTCTCCGGGAGAGAAATTAGTATTTAGTTTATTTAAAGCTTAAAAATGTCTGTTAAAAATCCCCTAATAAACCCATTAGAATAATATTTAATTGAGATAAATCCCAAGGTCTTGGGAGTTAAGCTTTTTGTAAAAAACCCAAAGATTAAGCCTGCCTTTTTCCTTAATTCTTGAGACACCGCAAAACCTCGTCTTTAGAAACGCTCGAAAACCACAGAAACCGACAAGTAAAAATTTAGCAATTTAAGACCAAATTAGTGACTCTGTCTGGGTATCTTTACCCCTCTTCAACCCCTCAAGCCCCCACGGTATCCGAGAGTTGTCAACTTTAATTATTGGCCACAAAAACCAAAAACTGAGACACGCTCGGAGAGAACTTTAAGCCTAACCATGTCAATTGTTTGACATTAAAATGCGCAGGCAAAGACACCGAGTGCTGGCTCTAAACAAAAAGCCAAAATTGAATTCCGCCAGCGAGGAAGATGGAGAGATGGAGACACAGACCGGAGGCAGAGACAGAGACAGAGACAAAGACGGAGACGAGACAAGACGAGAGTAAATACCGCAAATAAAATAAATTAAATAAGAAAACTACCGCTGTCAAAAGGTTTAACATTTCACTTAAAAACAAAAAATAAAAACCAAGAGAGAGAGAGATAGCTGTGGCACACAAAAAGACAGCCAAGAAGATGCTGTGTTGTGTGTGCTGTGTGTGTCCGTAAAGTGTTTTGCTCGATTCTCGGTTTCGGTTTTGGTTTTCTTCGGCTCAACTTGAACAACAATTTCCAAGAAAATTAAAACATGTAAAGACATATCTTTTCATCTGACAAACATGGACCATGGCCGGGTGTCTTCACTTCTCTCCCATGCATATGTAAATATATATCTTTCGTCCGTTGTTCTCTTTAGCTCGAGCATTTAACATTTAACTCTTTTGTTTTTCGGGTGCCCCAAAATGTTTGTACATTTGATGATGGAGACACGGGACAGGACACGGGACAGAGCACCCGAACGAAAAATGAGCGTAACTTAAAGCTCAAAAGAAAATTACAGAAATGCCTGAAATCTCATAAATACTTCAATCAAGTATGTCCAAAAATAAGTAAAGATATTTAAGCCCATACACACGCGCAGCGGCATGAAGAGAGTGAAGAGTGGGGGCTGCTGGAGTGCCCCCGAAATTCTAAAGGTAGAAGGCAGCCCCCACCAAATGGCGACAACATCTTTCGATCCCTTTTGGATCCCAAGACAACGTCTGGCATTTTTGCTTATTTCTTTCTTTTTTCCGCTGGATTTTTTCTGTATATTTTCATTTGTATTTTTCATTTCGACTTGAGCCTGGGATGTGCTTCGCTGTTGTTGTTGTTGTTGTCCGTATTGTGTATTGAAGTATGTGTCTTGTCATGACATAAGAAATTGACTCCACTTGAATGCGAAAAAGGAGTGCAGCAGCCAGCGCAGCAGCAGCAGCAAATGAAATTAAAAAGTAAATGCAACCATAAATGCAGCCAGAAGACAAGCGAACGACGCCAAAGTATCTGTAGCTGTAGCTGTATCTGTATCTGTATCTGCACAACTTGAGCGGAGCAAATGAAGTGCCTGTTCCCGAATTGTAAAGACTTGGCAATAACAACAATAAAAGCAGGCAGCAGCAGCAGCAGCAACTACAACTAAGCGTTGCTTTTGATTTGCTCAAGGAGTTTGAAAGAGGGAGAGTTGCCTTTGGAGTTTTGGGAGATTTCGGAAGAAAAAAAAGACTAAGAACAGGTTATAAAAATTTGGAAATAATTATTTAATAAAGGAAAATTATTATAAAGGATTATTTACACTTCTTGGAAAATAATTAAGCTAATTTTAGATATTGTTAATATGAATTCATAATAAAAACATGTTATAAGAGAGCTAAATATTATCCTGTCCACAATCAAGCAGGTGAAACATGCTTCCTGAAATTGTTTATTGTTTTCCGCACTCATAACTCTTAATCGCTTTAAAACCTTTAATCCCAAAAACAAGAAAACCTTCCTATATTTTGGCTTACAAAAGCTTGCCATAACTTTATAATTAAAGCTTTTATTTTGTACAGCAGGCATTATTTTTTATTAATGCATCATAATTTACCAAAAAAGCAAAAAAAAAAAAATTGGTAAGCCCTTGTTCCTTACGGTACACGCTGCATTTTACCTTTGGCCAGAACACCAGCAACTTTCCATCCATCAATAATCATTAAAATTTTAAAACTTCCCTCGTTCCCATGTTTTTAAGCTTTATTGGAGATTGCAACAGAAATGAAAGCATCTTCTTTTATTTTTTTTCTGTTCTTTATGTACATATATGTACATACATATGTATGTCCTGTGTATATATATGTACATATATGTATGTTTGTTCATATATGTTTTGGCACTCGCCCTAGACTTGAGCATTGTTGTTGTCTGCACTCGTTGTCTTTTTTTGTTGTTGTTATTTTTGTCTTATTTGGCCGAAGCAATCCTTTTTGCCTCCTGTTATACCTTGCCTTACTCCCATCCATTTTATACGAATGTGTTGTGTTCGACGGTACAGTGAAGCTCAGCTGGGAGTAACTATAAAATGTATATAAAATTGATCTAGAGAAATTAGTCCTAGATTTGGCCTAAGAGGAATTACGACTTGCAGATACTTTGCCTAGACTTGAGAGATTATTATTAAAATTAACTTCCTAAGACGAGCTCAAGTTCCATTAAGTATTTTTTAAAGCTTAGTTAAAACTCAAAGATAATGCTGTACATAAAATATCGTCTACTACCTAAGATGCTAATTTATAAACCCTGTGTTATAAAAGATTGCTAAAGGCTTAACGGTTTAGATCATTAAATGTAGTCTAAAAGAAGCTCAAAAAATGAACTTTTGAAATAGAAATGATAAAGCATATTAATAATATTATATTATTAATACAACCCTTTGTCTTTCTGATTCAATTTAAGGACGGCAGCCTGTTCTTTTCCCTTTTTTTCTTATTTTTTTTTGTGTTGACTTGGGGCTTTTTAAGCACAGCGCCAGGGCAGCGCAAAGGCAGACAAGAAAACAAAACCCACATGTGAGCATTTAATTTCAACAACTGTCGCTGAGGCTACCGAGGCGAAATACCAGAGACCAGAGGACCAGAGGAGACCCAGGGAGACACGGCAGCAGCAGCAGCAGCAACATCTACAGCAGCAGGAGAACAGCATCAGATCGGGAGTCGCCATCAGGAGGAGAGCTCCACATTCTGCTCCACACTCCGCATCCACCTCTAGCCATTTCACCTCTCTCTCTCTCTCTCTCTCTCTCTCTCTCTCTCTCTACCATCTCTCCCTTTCTCACATTCTCCGATTGCAGCAGCAGCGTTGCTGACACCAACGGCCCTCATGTTGGACACTAAACAGCGGGCGCTGCCAAATGACAACCAAACTACATGTGAAGTACAACAGCAACACCACAAACAACACCAACAACACCAACAACAACAACAACCACAATGCACAAGTAACAGTGGGAGCCGCATTAATATGGCCAAGGTAAAGGGTATTTAAAAGCAGCCACCAAGCCAGGCCCGAAACCCGAACTCAAACTCAAAAAAAACTCCAGCTCCAGCCAGGAGACCCCGGTGAGGCCTGAACAAAAAAATACGACAAGGAATGGGAGTCAGAAAGACAAATGTTGCTGCACAGTGGTTAGGATCCTATTAAATTTCAGTTATTATATTATAAGAGGATACCTGAACCAATGTTCTTTTGCAGATTGTTATGAGGCAGGAGCCTCACTTGATTTTTCTTGCCCAAACTTGCTTTAAATTTGTACTAATTTAAAATAACCGAACCTTTATGAAATATTTCTCTAACATACTCTTCACATTTATATTTCTAAGAGCCTTAAAATGTTTATAAAACAATTATATCTAGAGCTAACCTTACTGATTAATTTTGATAAGTCTTTTTAATAGTCAACCTTTAAATCAATGTATTATAATACATATCTTGCATATCTGCAATATTCATATAGATTTTTTTAATATTTATTTCTAGTTAAATTTTCTACCTCCTATTTCCTCTACACATTTACCTTATTTATTTCCCCGGACCCATTAAAAACTATTAAACATATTTCAGCACATCATCACTGTAATTTAAACTAATTTACTTGGCCAATTTTGTGTGTAATTAACCCGTAAATTAAGGAACTTAATCCCGAACCACTGTGCATATTGGGCGTTGTTTGCTGCCGGGCCCCGGACACAGACAGCTCGCTTGACGTTCGTTGTTCGTTGTTTGGGGGATATACTATATGTAGCTGCTGCTGCTGCTCCTGCTGTTGTTGCTGTTATTGCTACCTCTGCGGTGTGTGTGGGTTTAGTGAACAGGTAGTTCTCTCGTCTTATTTGGGTTTTTGGCCAACATTTTTAAAGGCCGAGAAAAGGAAAGTAAAAGCCAAATGCGCCCGAGTCGGGCTCGGAACTCGGAGCTGCCTGTCTACCTTTGCCTTCGCCTTCTCTCGAAAGGATGAAAATTAAAACAGTCTTAAAAAACATGACAGGCAGTCGGTCGGCACACACACACACCAACCCTGAAATTAGTTGACAAGGATGAAAGGAGCAGAAAAGTGGAGGAGGGCCATACGATACCCAAATGAAACCGACTCCGACTCCGTGCTGAGTTGTGTTGTTGATGGAAGATTTACATAATGCAGATGATGGTGGCAGCAGCAGCGTCGTCGTCGTGTGGGAATTTCATTAATGAAAGAATTATGAGAGGTTACATAATGAGGACCCAGGCCTAGCCAGCCAGCTAGCTAGCTGATGGCATCGATAAGGTCCGGTTCCATGGCCACTGCGTTCGGTTCTTGTTGTCGGCCTGGCTAATAACCAACGAACCAATGTCCAAAAGGTACATGGAGTAGTGTGTTTTCCGAGTCCCCCCCACACACCACATCAATCCATTAGCCCCGGACCCATTGTTAGTCCAGTCGACAACAAATTAACAAAGTTTTCCAAAGAAATGCGTAATTGAGGGTCAGCCCAAGAAACCTTTTCTCTCTTCAACTAATTTGACAACTCTTAGGGTGAAATTAACGCGTACATTTGGGATAGGTTTCTGGGAGCCATTCGATATTTTGCATGACAATCCTGGGCCAGAGTAAACCCCAAAAAAAGGAGCTCACACATGCTGCTGCTGCTCGTGTGCTTTGCTTTTGGGCCAATTTGTGGATACGAAATGGAAACTGTTGCCAATTTCAAATCGCAATACGCACCTGTCACATAAATCACCGTCCAAATGTGATTTATTAGTTATTCATATTAGTTACTTTGGCTCCTGAGGGGCCGGGGCCCCCGCGCCGAACAACAGGCACACGCTAATACATAATAAGGAATATGTATATACATATATAGGGGAAAACATATGTATCTATGAGATATATTGTGTTCGCCGTCTTGCCAGCTGCACACAGAGTCGAAGAGACTCTCGTTCTTCCTCCCTCCTTACTTCAGTTTACTTTATTTTTTTGTTTTGTGTGTGTAAAATATTGAAATTGAGTGCAAACTACTTTGAACTTTGCTGGGAGCTCCGACCGACACGGGCTACCACCTAGCCGGGATACATTATTAAAATGATATAAACTAGCTGAGACATGGGAGAGTGTGCGAAAAAGTATCTGCAAGTTGCATGCGAATTGGCAATGAACCCCGGGCGAAAGTATCTACATTTTCGGGTGTATCTAACGGATGCCGACGCTTAACGCTGCCTGAGCATGTGAAAATGTTTCGCTGCTGGTGAAATATTTACGCAATCTGCGATGCTGTGTGTATCTCTGGGATGGTATTAACTAATGTGGCAAGTATCTGAAGTTTGCGTGAGAAAGTTATGATATATGGAAAGTGCTTTAGTTGGGGCTAATCTCTGGGTATCTTTGGTTTATTTATGAAATATGTTTCAACTGTATATTAGGGCAAAGTTATTGAGGTTTGTACTAATCAGGAAATACATAAGCTAGATATATGCGCTCATTCATGATAGGCAGACTTATATTTATTGTTATATATTTATTTTTAGTATCCAACAGTAGCCATAGATAGAGCTGCGGAAAGCATAATAAAAACACTCAAGAGCCAGGATTCAGCCTACATATAAAAATTTACGATATCTGCAAAAATCCTTTAGCAATAAAACATATGTATATCCACTGCAGAGTTAGAGACTGTCTCTCTCCCTCTGTATATCTTCAATGCAGATACAGGTAGGTGAGCGCCATAAAGTGCCATCAACTATCTAACTAGATACAAGGATCATAAAAAAGAAAAGCTAAATAGCTTCTTGTGAAGCAAACAAATTTTAATTACAATTCCCGTGCATTCCACTCAATCATTCCCCATACCCTTGACAACGGTCCAACGGCTTAGACCATAAAAACCAGTCTGAAATGCCTTCTTTTTGGCTAGATTATGCAAAAGATACACCACACAGACACACACACACATAGACTGTAGTAAAGCTGAAGAGGATAGATACTTTGGCGCAACGCATGGACGACGACGTCGCTGTTAACTTTTATTGGCGAGCTTTAAAGCAAATTTGTCTTGGCCATTTCAGTTGCTGCCTCATCTTTGTTCCCCCTTTTGCCCACTGCAGTATTATGGCTAAAAAAGATTTATGACACTGCCCCGCGCCGCGTACACGGGCGCATTCAAAAATTGTTGAAAACAATTAGAATATTTTAGCAACGACCAGGAGAGACTATAAAAGTTATATGAAGAACGCGACGAGTTTCGAGTTAACGGTGGCAGCCGGGGAGCGGCGGGGCACACTGGCTGTAAAAATTATGCGCCAAAATGACTTTGACAGCAGTCGCAGCAGCAGCAGCAGCAGCGGCAGCAGCAGCGTTGTCGGTTGGCCCCGTTTTTATGGTCATAACTAAGTAGCAGTCATTGTTTCATATGACTTATAATTTGGCACACATTTACGATCTTTTTCGACCATAGGCAAAAGACCGGGAAAGAGGCAAGCCGCCCCACAGCAAGCACAGCAACAGGCAGTCATCAAAAGCCGCTGCTGCTGCTGCATGATAAAACATAAACGAGGGGAACGTGGGTTGTCAGCAAAGTAGACGGCCAAAGGTATCGTTTAAAATTAAATTTTAGTGGCATTTTTAAAGCTCCGGTTGTGGCCCTAAAAACTAGGAAGTTATTAGAGTTAGAAATTGCAAAGCAAAAGGTATTTTTAAATAGAATATACCCAACCTCAAGTGAGTTTTAAGTAACCAACATTTTGTCATAAAAACGCTTATAATGGAAACTTATTTACTGCTTTTATGTTTTTTAAACTCTCTATATTTCGTATCAGACTTCATTAAAATATTTTCTAATTTAATAAGCTTCTCAGATGACTTAGAAAAATCTTGTAATAAACTCAAAACATACAACTCATCAGCCTTTAATTACAGAAACATAAGCAAGGGGGAGTAACCGCGTTCTGATGGAGTTTTCCCCCCGAAGTAAATACAATCAAGACACACACACCTGAAGCACACCTCGCACAACACACGCCTCATTAAATACTCTCTCTCGTAGCTTTCATTACGCTCTCGCCGCAACATCCTCACAATGTTTGAGGCCAAACCCACTCCTTTGTTTACGGCTTCCCCATATCTATTCTGCGTGTCGATTTAGCAAACGCTTCGACATGAACTTCAAAATGAGCCGCAGGCCTCAATCACATCCAAACACAGGCAAACGACGATTCAACCAACCAACTAACCAGTCAAGTCAAGCCAACCAGCCAGGCAGCCATCCATTCCATCCGATTGCTATTCGCCGGGCGGGCTCTTTCCTTCGGAATAATTTTATTTTGTTCGCCTGGCTTTTCTTTCATTTGCTGCACATTTTCCATTTCATAAAACAGCCAGCTCGGGCCTGTTTATGATTTAAGTTCGCCGAGAGAGGCTGCTTATTAGAGGCCGACTGACTTCCTTCAAACTTGGCAGAGGCAGAAAAATCAACGAGAATGATGGTTGTAGTGGAATGCCACGACTATGTGATACCTGGTAGTTCGTTCATTGGGAGAAAGTAGATTTCATAGATACAAAAATGTATTATTCCTTTTCATTCCTAGCGAAATTTCTTTGGCGATGTGTAGGTTTTGTATTTGTACTCCTAAGAGCAGGGTATTTCAGTCAAAAATTTTGCCAGAGCTCAGTTTTAATGCCCACAACCTGACTCTACTCACAAAAAGCCTATAAAAAATAGCTTAGGGAGCTAAAAGACCCTCTCCAAACCCATCCGGGCTAATATACCCTTGGTCTCCTACAACTACTAGGCATAAAAAAGGAGGTAGGGGCCAGGCGGCTATGTCGGCGACGCATTAATGATTGTTAGTGAGTTGTGAAATTGCTCTAACTGCACTTCAAGCAGCAGCTTCCACACCATTTGGCCTGACCAGCAGGCAGCAGGCAGTAGGCAGGCATCGTGTATCCAGCATCCAGCATCCGTATCTGAGTCTTTCCGGCAGGTTCTCCTGCTCCTCCACTCCATTCTCGAAGCTCGGGCTCAGAAGCCAGCCGACCGACCGACCGAGCGACCAACCCGTTCGCATATTAAAGAGTAAATTTTTCAATTTCACAGACATTAAACGCGACTGCTGCCGCTGCTGTCTCCGCTTAACTTAAGCTAAACGCTCCGCCTTAGGCCATTGCCAGTCTCTCTCTAGCCTCTTGCCTCTCGCCTCCGTTGCCTTTGCCTCTAAATTTGACCCGGCTCTGGATTCAGTTTAGCCATTAAATAGTTTGTTAAAATTTGCCTTATTAGATTATTAAATTTTCGCAATTTAAGCAGAAATTCGTTTTGGCATTTTCGGGCGAGTGGCCAACATTTTAGCCCGCCCGAAATGTACACGGCAAGAAATAGTTTAAGAGCCAATTTGATTAATGGACCAGGGCCAGACATTTTTTGGTTCTATTAGTTTGGAATGATAAATGTGCCGAAATATGAGAGAGAAACTCATTAAATTGCTGAGAATTTTGGCATTAAAAGTTTATTGCCAAAGAAAGCATGAAGAAAGTAGTGAAAATGTTTCTTAATTTTTAATAGCTAAGATGATTTGGCAAATGATTTCTTGTTAAAATAAGGAGAATGTGTTAATTAACAAAATGTTTGAGCTTATTAAGTTATCCAAGTTACTTGAAAGTTTACTAGAGAATATGTTACATTAACATGGCAAGTTTTATATAAATAACTTTTTTTCTTGCTAGTTTTAATGATATTCATAGAATTTTTACACTCTCGAAACCTAGTTTTCTTGGAAAGTTAGAAAAAACGAGGTAATAAAGGGGCTGTAAATGAAGTTACGAAAATTAAATAGAACGCTTCTAGGATTGGGAGAACTGTAACTGCCATTTGAGAAGAATTGCCCAGTAAATCATTTCTAATCCATCGCTTCTCGGCTTTGTTTGGTCCGAAAACTTGCATCCTTTCGAGCCCTGCACACACACACACACACGCACACACATGTGGGTCCCAAATGTATCTGGGAGCTTGCATAACTCTTCTTTCGCTACGTGTAGGCTAGGGTCAGAGCAGGAGCAGGGCTGCGGGGGTTTTTCAAGGGAACAACCGAATTCGCATTACCCCCCAGAGTGCATGCCTAGCATGTCCTCCACATCTTCCACAGCCCCTCGTCATCATCCTGACTTCCCTATCGCTATCGATGTGTGTAAGTTGGTTTATCGACATGTGCGCAGTGTTGGAAGGGGGAGAGTAAGGGAGATATACAGTCTTAATTCTTTAGTAAAGATATCAGTACCCTTTTGCTGAGAGACTTTAAGTTCGATTTTGTCGCTGTATCCATGGCAACCGTCTTTGCTAGGACGTTGCGCTATGTCCTACATGAAGTATACATACGTGTGCAAAAAAAATCATATGGCGTTAGGCGTCTTATTAAGTAGAGAGTCTTTGCTTTAACATTCAGCTTCAGCTAGACCGAAGACATTATAGAAAATAAGATGCGTAACGCGCATTGAAAAAAAGAATTCGCTCTCCCTCATTCTCACAAATTTAATAGTCTGTCTTAGCGAATTCCCACTGTATCCCCTGTATGGTGTGATGGCCAAGAGTTGGAGGTAAATGGAGGTCTGATGGGCGGTGTTGGTGGGGTACTTTTGGGGCCAAATGCAGCACTCAGTACGGGGCTTTTGTTGCTACTGGCCATATGCCAATTTTCGGTAAACTAACTTGCCTAAACTCGACAAGCAAATTGCCTTCATTAAGATACATGCTTGCTACCTACAATTTAGGCACACACACACTCATGCTTGCCTGCATGCATATATAGATAGAGAGTATATATATCTATAGACATGTGGTGGAAGAACCTACCATCTTCATCCAATGTGCATTTTACAGACCTGCACTTTTTCTACTTGGTTTTTCTTTCATTTTTTTTTTTGTTTCCTTTTTTTTCAATTTTATTTTAAGAGCTCCTCTAACAAGCGAAGCGATGACGACGACGACGTTGAACTACGTCAATTGGGTCAGAGCAGCAGCAACAACAACAACAATAACAATCTGAGCAAACGACAACAACAACAACAAGCACAGCAATTTCAATGGATACATGATGGGGGCTCGATCCACAGAAGCCACTTCAAGACGCCCACACATCGAACTCCGGTATATCCCAACCCAAAAAACACAAGCCCAAAAAACACAAGCCCAAGCCCAAGCCCAAGCCCAGAAAAACCCAGCCCATAATGAAGGGAGCTGCTCTGGAGCAGCAAAAGTGTTAGAGAAATGCTTTTCTGCTTTCGGGTTTTCTGTTATTTTTCCTTTCCGTTTCGTGTTGGTTTGCATACACATTAAAGTTAATTTCGAATCGCTTTTAAATTAGCTTAATTCGCATTAAGTGAGCTGAAATAAAACTCACGCCTACAAAAAAACACAGTCAAAGCCAGGAGGAAGAGGAGGCCTCAAAGCGAACAAGAAAGCGTGAGTGGAAATGGGTCTTGGGAATGAGATTCGATTTGGGGGATACTCATTAAGAAGAGAACAGGGAATTAATAAACATACATATATGAATGTGAATTAATAAATTTGGGAATTGATTAGCTTTGGAATTCGGCTTTGAGTTCGATGGGTTAGTTTCGTTAGAGAAATACCCATTGATAAATCATTTTGCTTGGGAAATTGTTTGGATAGTAAGATACTTAAAAGATTATATTTGAGAAAAACGAACATATTATTTTGATTGTTTTTATCTTTGATACCTGAAAGGTAATATATATTATACTTCTTAAGACTGAAAATATATTTTTACTTCTAGGATTAAATTCAAAAATATATTAGGAAGTTTACTCTAGGAGAAAGCATAAAAACGTATACATTTTAGAAATAAATCAGACTACCTTTAATTCCCTAATTAAACAAAAATATTTGCCCTGATCTACTCCGAAATTTCCATCCCAAAAATTGTATATAATATTACTGAAAAACCACAGACTACCCTCCATACCCTCTATAGCACACTCGACTGAGAAGCCCAAACGGCAGCTAAACATTTAAATGTTGTACAAAAGCAATAACAAACGAACTGAAGCTGTGGAGGCCTCAACAAAANAAAAAAAAAAAAAAAAAAAAAAAAATGCTGAGCCCCGAAACTGAACCCGAAAGATACACAAGCCCAGCTGCACATACAGATACATTTGCTTCGAGAACGAGAACGTCGTCGACGACGACGACTACGACGAGAGTTCGACGGAAAGAAAACAAAAACTGCCCGCAGCCAAAGTCAAGTCGAAGCCATCAACATCAACACCGAAGCAAGTGGCAAACTTTAAGATACATTTCGGCTGCTGTCGATTGGCGACGGCCACAAAATTTTTTAAACGCTAGAACGCCTCTTCCCAACACTTTCGCAGTAAACAGTGAAAACCCCGAAAAAAAAAAGAAGAAACCAACCAAATTGTTTCTCTTCTCGCCGGTTGAATTTTTTGCAGTTGCTGCGGTTTTTTCGGTTTTATTGCTGGTTTTCTGTTTGTATCTGTACTCTTTTTTTTTCTGTCCGGCTTGCAGATTCTTTTGAACAATTATTTCAGCACTGGCTGCTGCGGCTGCGACGAAAGTTTTGCGGCCTTTTTGGGTTAAAGTCACAACAACACGCCGCGGCGCAGAGGCAATGAAACATACAAATGAAACGTAATTATGTTGAAAAATTTAAATACATTGCAGGGCAGAAATTCCAATTATCAATTAAGTCAACTCCGGGCCAGGGCGTATGTAATAAATATATAAAAAAAAAAAATGAAAATAAAAAACTTCACAGTCCCAGACAGTCCTGGAAGTTGGAACTGGATTCTGGGATTCTGGGATTCTGGTGCTGCTCAATTCCGAATTCTGTATTCTCTGAACCCTGGTCAGTTTCCTGTTTGGCTCTCTCTCTCTGCAAGAGAAATATTATTCAGCGACAGACAGCGGCGCAGAGAAGAAGGCTGAACAAAAAGATAAAAACATTAATTATTATTAATTGCTTTTTCTTTCTCTCCTCCGCGCCATTCTGAATTCTTAATAATAATATTTTGTTGTTTTTTTTTATTGTGCTTCGCTCTGTGTTTTTTATTGTATTTAATGCCGTTTTGGCTTTTGTTTCATCTTGTTTTATGTGCGCGCATTTTCTCTCATTTGGTAAGAGAAATAATATCTGGCCGAGACCCTTTTTTTTCCCCCGGTTATCCTTTTTGGCCACAATGTCGCCGCCGTTGCCGTCGTCGCTGCCTTGTCCCTTTCAGGCCCTGCCTTCAACCTTCTTATTCCCAACTTCCTTTGTGTCCGACTTAAACCCTTAAAGGCAATCTCTTCTGGGTCTCCGCCCTTTTGCTTTTGGTCAAGATTAAACCTGTTCTTAACTTAAGTTTCTGGCGGGGAATATAAAAACATACAAATTTTTTGCGTTTGAAGCTAATCGGAATGACAAGTTTCTAATTTGGGAGATTTCTTCTCTGCTTTTCTTCGTTGTGTTTTTTGGGGAATGGAATTGTTTTTTGTGTTATTTGCGTGGGTAGCCGACCGAGCTTGTTTGACAAATTGCTGGACTTTATTTTGGACCGAAATGCTGGAGGGCAGAGTCTCGCATTAAAATTGTAAATTTATGAAAGATTAAAGTAAGCAAATTGAAACTGGTGTGATGGAATACACAAACTGGCAGCTTAAAGCAAACTTTCCATGAGAAGATTTCAAGCTAAGAAATCGCATTTTTCTTAAGTCTTTAAAGGCCGAGATAATCGGCAAATAAATCTTTAAATAATAAGTATAAATTATTATATTTATGACATAGAAATAACAAAATAAACATCTCTAGTTATTACCTTTATTCACAATTCAAAACTCTCTGTATCTTCACCTCTCCTGATACCTTAATTTGTAATTTATTAATTCCTGTACTCTAAACTATCTACCAAGAGTATCTTATGAGTTAAAGATAACTCGATTAATACCCCACTCAAGCTCCTCAAGCCCTTCAGCCACCAAACTTTTGCATCCTCTTCGAGGCCGTTATGTGAAGTTTTCCTCCCAGAGAAGTTTTCTAGTTATCCGGCGAGTTTATCGATCAGTTGTAAGGAAAACTAAATAAAATAAACTGCAACAATTTGCAAAAAGCCAAAAGTGGCAGCTCGTTTGGCTGGCAGGACAACGCTGGGTCTTGGCCATATTCCCAGCATGCCTGTCGACACTTTCGCCTTAATTAAAAACTTGCAAAAAAGCTCCTTTCTCACACACACACACGCCGACCGATAGTGAACTGTCCATAAAATATGCCAAGCAGAAAGCTTGGAGCTTGAAGATGCCCCACGAAGAAAAATATAAAAAGAAGCCCAGAAACTGAGGCTGAAGCCAAGATAACAAAAAAAAATGCCCATAAAATGCAGCTAAAGCAAATCTGGTTAAGGGGGTATTCTACTGTAGAGGCATGAATTTCGCCCGATTTTTGAAGCGCTGTACAAAGGAAACA
>JAEIIU010043930.1:6947-20306 GCA_018874675.1 Drosophila baimaii
GACGTCATGCTTCTTGCCGCGCACATCCTTGCCCAGATTGTTGACCACCCCAGCATCGCCGGCGCCACGTCCGCCCGCGCGTTGGCGCTCCCTGTCCCTGTCTCTCTCCCTGTCCCTATCCCTATCCCTATCCCTGTCCCTATCCCTTTCCCTGTCCCTATCCCTATCCCTGTCTCTATCCCTATCCCTTTCCCTATCCCTTTCCCTTTCCCTATCCCGATCCTTGCCCTGTCGATAGGGCGCCCCACTGTAGCGATCCGAGGAGGAGCCATGTCCCTGCTGTCGCTCTCGCTCGTAACGCACCTTGGACGCATGCTTGTGGCCATGCTCGGTGGCGGCTCCGGCGGTGATGCTGCCTGCCTGGTGGACACTTGTCGTATTGGAGGACTCTTCTTTCTCTATGGACCCGCCGCCGCCATCGCTGCGGCGCTCCGTCTTTGGCTTTCGCTTGGACGACAACCGGAAGTAGCCCTTCAGACGCTCTTGCTCGTCCCTGCCAAGAAAGAAAAGATTAAGGATATCGAGGGATGAAGGCTCTCTTCTCTTCCCCGAAAGGTTCCCCAGCTTCGCTTCATCCTCACCTGGGCAATATCTGCGAGGCATAGATGCAGGGAAAGATGACGGTGGGCAGAAAGGCCACCCAGACGAACATCAGGTAAGTGAAGTCGAAATGCTTCATGTTCTCGTAGGTCTCCTCCAGGGAGAGCCTGGCGAAGCGCAGGATCATGAGGGGACACATGCACACCACCTGGGTGGCGGCCATGCTGCCAAAGTTGCGCTGCTTCCGCTTCTCCCGATGCACATCCAGTTCGGCGCTGTACAAGTCATAGGAACGGGCCGAGCTGCCGCCTCCATTGCTCAGGCCGGCCACGCCGCCGCCGCTCAGCTGGCGTGGCTCCACCGAGGAGGTGGAGGAGTTCCTGCAAGGATACATGTAGCATATCATTTCAATCACCCTTTAAATGGAAGCATCTGAAGTGGAAAGTAACTCAAGTAACTGGAACTCGTTAAGGAAGTGCCTCCAGAAATGCTAGGGCTCATTAGCGGTGGCGAAAGGGTGGTCCTCGTGGCGAGGGAGTCGGGTTACCCGGGCAGCCTCCCTTCGTCCTCCGTGATTGCTGAATCTCCGAATTAATCAGCCCAATTAGCGGACAGAGGTCGCCGCCTCCTCGCCGCCTCCTCGTCCCCTCCAATATTTCAGCTTAATCACAAGGTGGGTGCGGGAACTCACCTTTGGCGCATCCGTAAATCCGCGCGATGCTCGTACATCATCACGGCGAAGGGTCCTTCGGGCGGACGCAGCTCCTGTGAGGTGCGAATGTACAGGTAGGAGAGCAGAATGGCTGGACCGCAGTACCTGTGAATCGAAACAAGTCAGATGACAACCGTAGAGGGTCCCGAACTGGGCACTCACATTAGGAGAAAGAGTCCTCGCGTATACTCCTGCATATCGTCCATTAGGTTGACCACGCACAGCCCTATGCCGGCCAGCTGGGGCATGTATTCCTGAAATTATAGTAGTTGCCACATAGATTAAATAATTATTTAAAAAACGTACAATAATATAATCAATAATTAATAATAATATTAATAATCTGTTGAGCTTTACCGGAGAAGGTAGCATGCCTCCCGCTCAAATAGACGTTCCTGCATATAGCGAGGCATGGTGAGGTCAGTGGCTTTTAACAACATGTTTTCCTGTCTCAAATTACAGGATAAATAATTAATTCGACTTAGCCCACTTCAAAGCAGAGCCAGTTTAGCCAACAATCGTTGTAATTTTAAACAAGAAAGGAAGTTACTTTTGGAAAGTAGAAGTTTTTATTCCCTTTTATTACTTTTACACTTTTTATGTTTTGAAATACATGAATTCTAGAATACGCGAGTTCAGAAATTCATGCTTTTATCTAAACAGAGGTGCCAGATCTGTGGAATATTTGTATTAAGCTGTTTGTTCTCTTTTAATATAATATGAAAAAAAGTCGGATTACTGTTGTTCTTCATCTAGGGTTCGTCGCCCGATCTACCCAATATGTCTATTTTATGTTAATTTAACTGTTTTTTCTTGCCATATTCTAAATTTCTTGACACTTTTACTCAGTGTTGCCACCTTGTTTACACAGAGATACAGTGGTAGCCCCACTCGAATATGTGTATTGAGAACGAATGCATATACTATATATACTATATAGTACATATACTATTTAACGCAAAGAAATACATAAATTCTTGAATTCATGAAATCAAAATAGCACACGAATTCATGCATTCATATCAATAGAGATGCCAGACTTGTGCAATTAGTGTAGTTAGTTATTCAAAGCTTCCAATTATTTTTGTCCTACTTCATCGGGACATCATCACCTTCTTTGATTCTCCAGTGTAACTTATTTTTAATTAATTTTTTGATTGAAATTAGTTTCATTTAATTTTCTTTTTTGCTAGGCGTTGCCACCTAATTTAAGCAGAGCTCAGAGCCACCCCATTTCATGCAATGTCGTCGAATATATTGTGAAAATTCGTGTATTGCCAAATACATGAAATTGATTTCCCTTTTCAAATACATGGATTGAATAAATGCATAAGCACAGTAATAATTAACTTTTGTTAATTCCTGAATACACCTGTAAAAGGTGCCTGGAAATATATATATAATTTAAAGGCCTTGCAAACTTTAGACTCAAGTTAGAATACCCGAAAGGGTATACAAAAAATAAACCCAAAAAATATGGCTTACAAAGGAAGAATATGTTATGTGAAAAAGTTCAATGACTGACATTTGATATTGATTCGTACCACTTTTACCATTGATTTTATAATTACAGGGCCGGGAACGAGGGCACGAGGGCAGGTGTATCGTACCTGTGCTTGAGTGTACCTGTGTGCCTCTGCCTCTCTGCCTTGATGTCTATCGATTGCCAATGCAAAAAGCCTTAATTGAATCAACTTTTGCGCCAATTCAGCCACCTTGCCCGACAGTGGGGCCCCAAGTGTCGAGAGTACACACGAGCGGCGAACTTTTGCGACACAGTGCGACCTCGACCGTGACCATGACCCAACCTCCCAGGGAGGTGAAGGAGCAGCACCTGAAGGTGGAATCCTGCCTCCATTGTCTGTCCCCGCGCTGAGATAACGTCGTAATTGTAATTACATATGAATTCGCGCGTAGCGAAAAGTTTTTCGGATAGCGAAGGAAATTAAACAAAGGGCGGAAATGAATTTATGGCCACATCCAAGTTATTTTCTCATTAAATGGCTCTGCCGGGTATGAGAACGAGAACAGGAGGACAAGGGGACAGTGTACATATCTCAGGTGAGCTGCGGCCATAATACGCGTATCCTTGGCTTACACTGCGCTGTCTGGGAATCGTGAGTCGTGAACTTTTTGGTGGGTTAATCAATCAGGCGGTGGTGCCTGGAGCGGGATCAATCATCGGTCAAGTGGCGTTCCAGGTGCGATGTTCAAGAAGCAGTTGCGATGTTATAATGCGCTGCATAATTATTTCGCTGCGGGAACTTGCTACTTGCCACGGGAAACTTTACCCCGAAAGTTTCCTTATTTCCTCGTGCCGCCTCTACATATGTTCCACTCCCGCACATGGACACAAAAAAAAAAGTAAGCGGGAAGGAGGAGACTGGGAGGAGGCTGGGTTTCTTGGAAGGGCACTCGTAAATGATTTTGTATGAATAACTATTAAAAAGTTAGCAATTCCCTCGACACAGCAGGCTCACCACCGTCCCCCTTCCCGGTTAAAACTTGGGACCCCAACTTTTAAATCAAATCTCAAACTAAAGCGGGGACAGAAGGCGGAGGCGGTCTGGGGAAAGCTGTGGAAAAGTTTTCCATTCGGCGAGTGCCCGAAATTGTAATGAAACCTTTTTGAGCCAAAATCGCTGTCGCCCCGCCCCGCTCGCTCCTTTTTGGCCCCACAGTCATTTGGGTAATGAACTGTTAGCGCTCTACAATCTGGCCAACAAATCTGTTTTGAATACTTTGCCCACTGCGCACAGTCAAATGCAAATAAACGACAACAGTCGCCACGGGATGGCGGGATGGTTAACGAAGGTGGCTTCGGCGATTGAGGAGTGTCGGAGCACGGAGAAAAAAAACGTTGGCTCCCCTGCGAGAGAGTCCTGCCATCAGAAACAGAACTCGCCGGGCTGAGGACTTGGAAGCCGATATAAAGAAAACTTTCTTGGGTTTTGTTCCCAGTTCCAATAACAGATCAGGGTGTATTTATTTGTATATATTATCAAATGCATATCCACTAACCAGAGCTGGGGATGTGTATGGAGGGGAATTCGCTTTCATCGACCAAATCATCGCGGTCACCATCATATCGTAAATATCGTCGTATTTCATGTATCGAAAAATATTTCATTCAATACTAATTTATCGATATTATTGAGAATATCAAAGAAATGTCCGAAAATGTTTTTTTTATGTATTGTGTTTTTGTATTTCTTTTTTAGATCTAGCGAAAGACAATAATTTTGATATATTGCCAAAATTATCGCGCTCATTATCATATCGAAAGTTTCGTAAAGTATGTATTTATGATGTATCGAAATTGTATATATCGAAAATATATCGCATTTAATGTAAAGATATCGAAATCATTGAGAATATCTAACAAACATATGACAATGTTATTTAATTTATTTTGTTTCTTTTTTTTGTTTCTGAACTAAGTAGAGCAATCCGATTTGATATATCAACAAAACTATCGCGCTCATTATCATATCGAAAGTTTCGTAAAGTTTGATGTATCGGAATGTTATATATCGAAATTAGATTGCATTTAATGCTAAGATATCTATATAATAGGAAATATGTAACAAATAACCCACAAATTTATCTAATTTTTGTGTTTTGTCTTTGAATTCTTTTAAGACATACTTATAACCAAATTATCGCGCTATTATCATATAGAAAATATCGTAAAATTTGATATATCAAAAAATTAATTACCTATCTTAGCAATAATATCATTCAAATATCTAAACAAATATATTTGTTTATTTTCGTCTACATTTAAGACATATTAAAAAAAGTGTTGCAAGATTTGTTTATTTTATTATACAATAATAGCTTAAACAAAGTTAAGGCTCTTTTTTGGCACAGTTCAATAAATCAAACAGAATATCGATTTATCATTGATATATGGCAACGTTTAGGTATCGATTTATGTATCAATCTTTGCAACAAATATCCATATCGACATTTTCTACTATTACTATCCAGAACTCCTTAACATTATCATTTTATGAAAGTTTTGTATAAATATAAATGAATCTGTTTAAATAAAGCTAGAAAAAAATCTTCAAAAATATCTAGATTTAATCGGTCCGCGAAACAAATATAGAAACACTATCGATATATCGACATTTTGTGCCACAACTTTTTAAAATTATCATTTTAAAACAGTCTTGTACAAATACAAATGAAATAGTCTTCCAGAATTACCTAATTTAATCGTTTCCGTGTTACCAGGTATATTACTATCTAACAAATATATATAATATCTTCCGTGGCTAATCTAATATATAAATTGCAAACAAACTTAGCATTTGGAAAATTGCAAATCGAAGAGCTAACAAAAATCTGTAAAGTTTTCGTTAAATATTGAAAAAATTAGCAAGGCAAAGTTCTCTCTCTCGCTCAATATTTAAAGTAAATCTGATAATTGCAAAACTTTTGTAATGAGATGCAAGCTGTTCCTGTGGAACTTTCTTTGCTTTCTCCTTTTTTGCGCCGTGTAAGGCGAACTAAGGGGTGGAGAGGGGGGGCGGTGCTGAAAAAGTGGGCGGTGGGCGTGAACAGACGGCGGATGCTGCACGCAATTTAACGAGGCCTCGGGGCGTCCTGCAAAGGATTCCCAGTCATTCGCTCTGTGGCCTTGATGGCGGTTCCTGCTGGATGTGGCTTTGGATACGGAGCCAGTGAGTCCTGGAAGGTTGTGTGTGTGTGTGTCCTTGCCCGGTTTGGTTTTTTTTTTATGGACTTTATGGACATTCCTGGCGTTTTGTGCTCATCTCAGCGTTTATGGCGGCAGTCGCAGGACTGTTTCCGCTTTATGACCGGCAAAAAGGAAGTGAGCCCAAGCCAAGCCCGCTCCAGTTATGATTACCTTCGGAGTCGCCATGGAAGATGCCTCCTCAACAAGTGGCCAGCCCATTAAATTGACTCACATTATTGGGGGCTTTCGTCGGCGACGGCGACGGCCCCCGCATCAAGATATTTACAATTTGGCGCGCGTTTGCCAAATAATTTATCGACTGGGCGGGATTCCTGGTAACAGCCAACAGTGTGGGCATGGCGAAGCAGGAGCAGAAGCAGAAGTAGAAGCAGACCCAGGACTAGGAACCAGAACCAGGACCACAACCAGAGCCACAGGCAAGCAAGCACATTAATAACAATTTATTTCCGTCCTGCCAGCAGGCATTCCGCAGATTCTCCACCTCTTCCCCCGGATGGTGGATGGTGGTGTACCCTCCTGCCTCCTGCTGCCTCCTGCCGAAACAAATTGCAACTGAAGGCTGCAGAAGTATTATCATTTCCACTGTCGCAATTTTGACTTTGACGGATTGCCGCTCAAGTATACAAACAGGAAACAGGGAACCGGGCTCCCGGCTCCCGGCTCCCGGCTCCATCTTGCCATCGTTTCGGTTATTGGATGATGGCAAGCACTGAAAATGAAAAGCACTTAATAATAATTTACAAGGTTCAAGCTCAGGCTGAGACGGGGCTAGAAATGGATCTAGTAGGAGAGCAGGAAAAGCTATGAATTTCCTGGAGATATTAAGATTTCAGTAGGGCTTAGAGTTAGAAATGCAATCAACGATCTAGTAATAGCCTTATATCAAAAACCATATAAGGAGTAAGATGCATAACGCGCATACATTTGAAAAGCATTATGAAATACATTTTTTCTGTTGGCTACGAAATTTGCGCTCTCTTGGTCTTTCGATTTGAATGAGTTTAATCTAACCATCAGGTGTGTATACAGACAGGCAGATCTAGAATGCTTGAGAATATGTGTGCACACAAACAGTCGTCGGTTTGCTGCTGTATGCATTCAAGAGAGCAGCGATTGGCTTTAGAACGCGCTCTCTTTCTCTCTTTTTTTAAGAGCCAAGGACTCTCTGTAAATTTTGAGTGTTAAAAAACTTGCGTTATGCTTCTTATACTTTAAACTGTCTCTGGAGCGCGCTCTATTTCTCTCTCTTTCTGGCTTGTTAAGAGAGCCTACAACCAGTCCATAAAATTTTAGTGCAAAATAAGTCTATGACGTTACGCATCTTATACTTTAAACTGTCTCTGAAACGCTCTTTCTATCTATCTCTCTTTCTGGCTCTTTAAGAGAGCCTAGAACCAGTCCATACAATCTGAATGTAAAAGAAGTCCATGGAGTTACGCATCTTATACTTTAAACTGTTTTTGGAGCGCGCTCTCTCCCTCTATCTCTCTTTCTGGCTCTTTAAGAGAGCCTAGAGCCAGTCCATAAAATTTGAGTGTAAATAAAGTGTATGGCGTTACGCATCTTATACTTTAAACTGTCTCTGGAGCGCTCTCTCTCTCTCTCTATCTCTCTTTCTGGCTCTTTAAGATAGCCCAGAGCCAGTCCGTAAAAATTGAATGTAAAAAAAGCGTATAGCGTTACGCATCTTATACTTTATACTGTCTTACGTTGTATCCAGGCCTTCTGCTAGCTCTATGTCATATCTTTGTGGAAAAGTTGTTCTTCGATTTATCTTTTAAATAAAACCAGATTCTCCTTGAATTCAGCTTGAAAATATGCCAAATTAGTAGCTATTTTCAGTTTTCAGTATTGAGTTTCAAAACCAAAAACCCCATTTTTGATCATCTTGAACTGAAAAAAGAAATAACCAAAGTTAAATTAATATCCAGAAGAATACACAACTTGTGATGGCCAGAATTTTGGTGGAATCACTCAACTTTTACCTGACTGGAGACAGCAGCGATCTGGAAAAAGTGGGAAAAATAACTATTTCCGGCTGGCGGTTCAAGAGGGACCTTGCTGCACTGACTTCAGACAGCTTAACTTTTACCTTGGGCACACTTCGTTCACCTGTTGCTTCCTCCCCCGACCCCCACGCTCTATTTTTTGTGATTGGGGACATTTTCTTTGAAATTCGATGTCCTTGGCTTGGCAGCCTTCCTCCCACACAGAAGCAGAGGGAAAAGTGATGTTGCGGGTGGGGGGAAAATGGAAACAAAGCACACAAGTCGAGAGAAAAATTGAGGAAATTCTCATTTGTCAGCCTCAGATGTTGGCATTATTTACATGCATATATTCAAAGCGATAATTGAATTGAAACTTTGCGCTACAGCACCCCTCCCGCTCCCTCCCCTCCATAATCTGCGCCACACACTCACTCACTAATTAAAAGAAAATAATTGAAATTGAGTTTCAGTTTAGGAAGGAAGGACTCCTCTTCCCAGAGCAGCAGCAGCAGCAGCAGCAGCAGCAGGTTACCAATATAATCGGAGTTTCAAATTTTTCGAAAATCGCTCCTAATGGTCAAAGGACGAACGGAAGGACGCGGCCTGTCGGAGCGGAAAAAACAACAAGGGTAAGAGAGAGAGAGGGAGCCTGAGAGCCTGGCCAATGCATAATTAAAACCAGAATTTCCCAATTTAAATAATAAGAAAACAATGAACAGACGAAATGCTTTCCACCAGGGGGCCGGGCCCCCAAAAGCCGCCGAAAGCCCGGGCCAGAGATTACAATGTAAACAGCGGAACGGAGCGGAGCAGAGCCCAAAGGTTAGGCCTGGCTCAAAGCCAGGGAGGGATTGGACCAGGACCAAGGGTGAGGACCACGGACACGGACCATGGACACGGACCACGAGCACGGACACGGACACGGCAGTAGGCCCGAAGAGACACTGCCGGACTTAATGGCCGTAAAATGCTTGCCAAGCGGCCAGACGAGGTCACGGCAAAACATATATTTGATGGGGGGGAATTGGAGGCAAAGGGACACTTACTGAGCCTGGACCGGACCGGGATCACGACATGTAGACGGACCCGGACCCGGACCCGGACCCGTAGCCAGCGCTGGAGCCGCAGCCGGCATGTGTTGCGCCCTGCAAGCTTACGATAATAACACAATTATGTACTTACATAATTAAAGTCGTAAAGTGCACAAAAACACACAGTACAAGGCGGGGGAGCAACAAGGACACTGGGAGAAAAAGTCTTGCTTGCATTTGATTTTCTATTCTATAAAAAAGGCTCTAGGGAAATGACCGATTTTAAATCCCCTTTTAATAAACTCTTATTTGGAAAGGGACTTAAAGTATAAGTATATAAAGTATATATTAAGAAATAGTAGTAAATACTAATATTGAAAAGGAATTGCTTAGATCCGTTACCCTATTGAAGCAGACCTCCGGACTTGGCTAGATCGAACCGGCTGTTGATTTTGATCAAGAATATATGTACAAATATACTTTATAGGGTTACAAATGTCTCCTTCAGCGCACACTTATGTCCAAGAAGCTTTTTTTTACTAAGATGTCGCACGCCTTACGATTTTTTGCACACGCATTTTTTGCGCTGGACCCAGCGCTGGGTACAAGTTCAGTTGTCATAAAGACAGAGAGAGAGAGAGCGCTCTAGAGCTAGAGTGTGTACACGTATTCTCACGCATTCTACATTCTCACGTATTTTACGCACACATGCAAGCGCATTCTATTTTTAGATTTTTACGCTCTCAACTTTGTGAGAACGGAGAGAACGCAATTTTTGTCAGAAACAAAAAATAACTGCTTGCATATGGCACTTTAAATGTATGGTCGTTACTCATCTTAGTCTTCAACTGTAAGGTTGTAATATAAATAACAAATTGTGTTACTAAAATGTATACCAATATTTCATAATTTTATATTTTTTTTATCAATTTTTGTGGCTTTTTTAATGCTCATCTATTTTTTCGCACAATGCAATGTCCACAAGGATGTGTAGGCAGGAGCTCCAGACTTTGATTTTGATTCGCCGCGACCACAGGTCCCTGGTTTTTATTTTTTCGTTTGTTTTAAGTGACAGAGGGGGGAAAATGCAAACGAAGTGGAAACCGAAAACGCTGGAAAAGCCGGGGAAAAAGGCGCTGTCCGATGTCCGCTGTCCGCTGTCCGCTTTCAGCTGTCTGGTGTACCCTGTCCGGTGTCCGATCGGAGGGCGCCACAGATTGGCCAAAGATGGCTCAGATGGCAATCCTCATCGGGCGTGGGAAATCGCTTGGAAGTGTAGTCAAGACCGGATTGCAGCCTTGAAAGAGGAGTGGATGAGGGTTTCGGGGTGGCTGGGATGGCTCAGTTTCGCCAGCTTTTTACGCGTGCTTATTCGCATTTGTTTTCCCATTTTGAAAGTTTTCCCAGCTTGCATTTGTTGCCATTCGTTCGCTCGCTCGTTCTGTGTTGATGTTATTAATATTTTATGCTTATGCGCATAACAACAATGAATGGCAGCGGCAACAAAGGAAGGCGAACAAAAGTATCCACATTGTGCAGATACAGATACACAGATACAGATACAGATACGCATACAGATACAGTTGCAGATACCGTCGGGAGCCTAATACAATTGCCCAAAAACACATACCCTTAACCTCGTTAGAAGTGCTCCTCTCCGCAGGTACTTGAAACTTTTGCTCGATTCTAATTCCAATGTGGGCGTGCGGCATCTTATAACCTTCCCACTCCACCTCCTCTCAAATAATTGGTTCGTCAGGTGCTGCTACTCCGGCTGGTCGCGGAATTGGACTTGGACACGACGGACTCCTTTGGCCAGGTGATTTAGAGAGGTAAGCCGCTTAGGGCACAATAGCACAAAAACATCAACAAGGACTTGGTTACAGACAGCTCTTTGGGGGGGGCGGGCAAAACACAACCCGATTGATACCGACCGCAGACCGATTCGAAAGAACCCAGGGCTTTAAAGTACTGCCAGGCACTTGGCAACCCTGGAGGCACACACCGAAGCAATCCCGGGTCACACAGCCCTCCCGCCGCCACCCCGAGAGCACTCAACCATCCAGAAACTCGCACACACACATGCTCTCGCAAAGAGAACGCATAAATATTATAACGTAATTTGAGCTGCCATTTCACGGCCTCTGGCAGCCAGAAATTTGACAACCTCCAGTGCCATGTAGCAGAGTGCTTCCAGGGAGGCTCCAGGAGTTTGCCAGTTTCCAAGAACATACATAGTTGGGCGAGTCGCACACAGAAAACATTGCATTAATATATTAACAATATATATATTAATATTATTTTATTTCTATTAACAATCGTAGGAAATAAAATCTGGCTTTAGTCTAAGATTTGTTGTATATTAGATTCAAATCATTTATGTAATAAGATGCGTAACGCGCATTTCTTTGAGTTGCTCGCACAAATTTGAGAGCGTACAAAACTGTACAATTAAAAAGAGATTGCATGGGAGAGTACACACAGTACACCAGCTAGAACTTATGCAGGCAAGCAGATCTAGAATACTAAGCATTAAAGAGTGCGACTTCCTCTAGAGAGCTCTCGTTCTCTTACTTATGTGAAGAGAGTCTAAAGCCAGCTCTAGAGCATGAAACAACTATAGAAGGTATGCAGACAAACAAATCTAGAATACTAAGCATAAAAGAGAGTGTCTAGCTCTCTTGCTCTGCCTTAAGAGTGACTAGCTCTAGAGAGCTCTCTTGCTCTGACTTATGTCAAAAAAACCTAAAGCCAGCTCTAGAGCATGACACAACTATAGTAGGTAACCTCATCATCTTCGTTGAGGACTCTAAATATTTTCAGAGATATGCGCTAGAGAGAGATAGCAAGCGAACGACTGAACATATAAAGTCCTCAAAAGAGGGCAACTCTCTAGACGACACTACCTTTTTATAGTTTTAGCATGCTCTAGAGTGCATACAAATCGCATGGCGTTACGCATCTTATTACTTAAATTGTTTGTGCTTTAACAATCTTCTTTTATGTTGCTTTCAAGCTTTAATGTATACAAATTCAGTTAAGATACAACCATTTTTAGCTAGCTTAAAAATCCCTAATAAAAAGTTTGTATTTTTGTTAGATTTTTTGTTATTATTTAAATTTTTTTCTTCTTGAAATACCCAAACCGCTTGAACACCTCTCGCTTGACTCCATTTCGCTGTCTGCTGTTTTGCCGCTGTCTTTTCGCCGAATTTGTTGATATTGTTATTTTACAATATGTAAAACGTTTACCAGGAATTCACTGGAGCATCGAACCAACCCCCAACACAAGCTCCACCTTGGCCATGTCAGCCACCTTTTCCAGCTATCCTCCACCTCCGCCTCCACCTCCGGAGCGGCTCATCCAGGCTTCCCAGCGGCTCCCCCAATGGGATGCGAGCATTGACACTTTCACCTTACTGCATTTGGGAATTTGTCAAAGTCGTCGAAGCCATTGCTGGGCCCTCGGAGTGTCCCAAAATGTACAGCCAGAAGACCCATTCCCCCCGGGGGGACCTCGTCGGTCGCTCCATTATCAAAGTCATTAGTTGCCCCGCCAGCTGTTGCTCCTTGAGGAGTCTCCGGGCGGGGTGATAAAAATTGATTGCCTTACGGGCGATTGCAACACGCATAAAATCGACTGCCCCGCCCAGCTCCTGCTCCTGCTCCTGCTTGGTCCCAGTCCTGTCCTGGCTGACTGTGATCCTGGCCAACGTTTTGCCGGCCATTGCCACTCAATTTGCAGCGGCAGTGGGAGCAACATCATCGCTGGCCATTAAAATTCCGTTAAACGAAACGAAACTGAAAATGGAAATGGGAATGGGATTGGGATTGGGATTGGGATTGGGAACTTGGCCTGGCCACTTGCAGTTTTCTGAGAGCAGCGCAAAATCTCACGATTCTGCAATAAGGATTTTTATGCCCCGACATGTGGGGTAGTCCTGCGAAGTCCTCGCTCCCGCTGTGCTCCCATGTACTTGGCCTCGCTTTCAGTGTGAATTGCTGTGGAAATGAATTTACGTCTGCCTGCTTAATAATTGAAAATGCCAATCAAGAGCGGCGGAGAGCGAGGGCGGCGAGGATGCCCCGAGAACTCTTCACAGAGAGTAAAAGGGGACTCACCTCGAGAGCCAACTTAAGCAACACTAAAGTCTCAACAACAACAAAAAAGGAGAGCAAAAAAATACAAACACAAACAAAATAAAGGGAAAGTAGTATTAAAATCAATAAACATTTTCGAGTACATTTCATTTTAGCATCTTGATTTTGTCAGAATTTCTATCACTTGGATTGTGTTTTTATACCCTTGCAGGGTATTATAATTTTAGTCAGAAGTTTGCAACGCAGTGAAGGAGTCAT
>JAEIIU010043945.1:0-17214 GCA_018874675.1 Drosophila baimaii
ATATTTATATTTATATTTATATTTATATTTATATTTATATTTATATTTATATTTATATTTATATTTATTTTTATAGCATGCAAAAAGGTCTTTGATAAGTTAGAAAAATATTAAAATTGTATTTAAAATGTTTGGAATCTATAATGTTTTCAGGCATTAAGTTTGACTCGATTTCTTAACTGCTGCTTTAACTTTATTATATATTTCCCCTTTTGACTCTTAAATAATTTATTAAAAGCAAGTGTAATTTGAATAGTAAAAATATATAAAGAAAAGTAGATCGCCATCTTTAATTTATAAAACTTTGCTTTCCATTTGCTCAACTATCTCTTACTTTTTTGCTAAACCAAAAAGTTCTGCCAACTTTCTTTTGTTTTTTTTTCGCATTCTCCACTCGCTCACCCAATTGCCATCATTTATTATACATCAATTGATTTACTTAAATACTCTAATCGGCTTTACTTAATTGTCCCGTTGAACGACGGCGGGAATTTATTCTATTTACGACAAGTACTCGGTATTTGAAGTGGAGAACAAAAAAGGGCGATGCGAAAATCGGTTGACTAAATCGGCTAAAAAAAAAAAGGAAAAACGTAAAAAGGCGAAAAACGTGGAAAGTGCGAAGGCAACAAGCGGAAATGACTTAATAACCAATAAAGTTTTGTTTTATTTATAAGCAAATAAAGCGTTAAATCAGCATAATAAGGGTGGTGGGTGGAGGAGACACCCCCTCGACACACACACACACGCACACACAGAGATTGTGGCTGGTGGATTAACGTTCCGGCGACTACTTTGCGGTAATTGAAGTTTTTGAATAGTAAATAACCGCCTTGTTTGGGGCGACACGCCCCTTCCTCTGCTCCCTCCCTACCCGCGCACAATTGCCCATTGTTTAGCCCCTGGGCTTGGGCCATATATCAGAGGTCAGGCTGTCTGGCTTTACTCCGGCGCGCTTTTCCCCACCGGGGAAAACTGGCCCAGCCCCAACGATAACAACAAATAGAATAAGTGAAACTAAATGCTCAGCGGTGGATGAACTCGACCACCAGGATACTCTATGCTGGGAAAGTAAAGGGATTACAGTTTCCAGTAATTTTTAAAGATTTAAAAAAAATACATATATTACGGAGATGTACATAAATCGATAGGAAAAGTTCGATAAAATATATCAACTAATATCCTAAAGGCTTATCGAAATTGCACATATCGAAAAATATCGCATTACATGTTAAACTGTGCATATTATCGATAATATCGAAAATATTTACGAAAATGTTACTTAATTTATTTGTTTTTTTTACGGATTATATTTAAAACTAATGCTTTTATTCATTTTTTTTAATATACTTTCCAACAATAATAAATTAAACTTATACTAAGCTCTTCTTCCACACAGTTTGATACAATAAACTAAATATCTATTTATCAGGCATATATAGAAACCTGGAAATATCGATATTATCGAAAATAATGAACAAAAAACCAATAATGTTATTTAATTTATTTGTTTTTGACGTATTTATATCTACATATGTATATATTTAAATCTACATTTATTATTAGTTTTTTATATATTTTCCAACAATAATAGTTTAAGCTAATCGTAAACTTTATTTTCAATACATTTGGTTTATCGCTCATATATCGATAAATTAAAATATCAATATTATCGATAATAATGAACAAATAACCGATAATGTTATTAAATTTATTTTTTGTATAAAGACTATATTTAAATCGAAATTTATTATTAGTTTTTTATTTATTATCTAACAGTAATAGTTTAAGCTAATCGTAAACGATTCTTTGATACAGTTCGATACATTGAACCAAGTATCGGTTCATCGCGCATATATCGAAACGTTAAAATATTGATTTCACGATCAAGATCGATTAATTAATATTTTCTGTCAACCCTAATATATGCTTGAAAACTGTCTCCATTTATTTCCATTATTACCAATTTGTAATTAATTAATTGTCTATTTTCCAGGATACATGCCAAGTCGTTTCGAATCCCCTTTCGTCCAGGTGGCGGGCATAATAAAAATATTTGCACAAATGCTGAGGCCAAAAAGGAGAGGAACAAAGAGCCGGCGCTGATTGTGTATGGCTCACGTAGTCGAACCGCAATAAATATTGATGAGCGCACAAACACAACATTAAAACATTGTGCGTAAAAGGGACTAGGTCCTAGGACAGAGCCGACCCCCGAAAAATGTTGGTCTTGGACCGAAAAGCAGCAACAGTTAAAGGCAGTAACATTTAATAACAATAATAATGCTAGTCCAGGAAATTCGACGAGGACTTCGCTTTATTTTTATGCCAATTGCTGGGGGGAGGAGACGAAGGAAGAGGATGTGGGGGTGGAAAAAGGTCCAACGCCAAGGTGAAAGCTTTACGGGAATAGCCCAAACCCAAACCCAAACCCAAGCCCAAGCCCACGCCCTGTCCCGGGCCAGAAAAAAAATATATATATTAAATATTTACAGCCGCAACGGGGGAAAATATGTCTTAAATTACACTCCAGCCAAATCATAGCCACCAAGGGTGGCTCTGTGGGTTTCGAAACGAATAATAGCAACTAATTCACAGTTTTCAGAATTTAAATTAAGTTTTTAGCTTAAATTTAAGTAACATTAATTATTTTAAATCATTTTTAAAATATTATTTGAAGTCTTTATGTATTTAATTAATTAATTAATGTAGTTCTTAAGTAGTTTCGGAACTCTTTTATTGTTTAAATATTTAAATGAGGATTTTCGCATATCACTAAGTGGAGATGAGGCAAAAATAATCAGATTTATTGATTTATTATCGATTTTTGCATACAAAATCATCGATAACTCTTATTCTTTAACAGGTGTATGCAGGAGAAATAAGGGGAAATAAGTTAATGCTTTTAAATATAACAAAAGAATTACTGTATTTATTTTAATAATATTTAATAATTAATATTTCCTTATAAGTTTATTATTTTATTTGCATTTTGTATTTTTAATTACCTTATTTTTGAGGATACTTTTCAATATTTAAATGAGGATCTTAACATATTCATAAGTGGTATTGCTGCAAAGACATCCATATCTATCGATTTATAATCGATTTTTGTGGACAATATCATCGATAGCTCTGATTATTTTACAGCATTATTCACTGAGAACAAATATAAATTAACGAATTTAAATATCATAACAACAATAACAATAATAATAACAGTGGAAGAAAAGAAAAGTTATGGAAATAAAATATAGTAATAGGATATTATATTAATTATATTAATTTATAATAATTTATTTATTTATTTAATTGAATTGGTTTTTGTATTTGTATTTTAGTATTTATTATTAGGTATTATATTTTTATTTATATATTTTTATTTATATATTTTTATTCATATATTTTTATTTATATATATATATATCGAGCAACTTTTCACAGAACCCTCGCCTGCCCAAGTAATTGAATTGACCCGCCAGTCGAGGGTTGTGTTTGTCAGTGTGTGTGTGTGTGGGTGTGTGGGTGTGTGTGTTTTATTCCATGTGCGGGTGTATGTGCTTAGAGGTTCATTTAGTTGGCAATTTCTCTAATAGGTTTACACTCAATCTGCCACATTTTCCGCCGCCACCCATCGCCCCCCCCGCAGAAAAGGAGACAAAACGCATTTTCAAACTCCTTGAACATGTTGTGGGTAGATGGCAGGGGGGGTACTGGGATATTGAGGAGTGTGCCACAGGTTAGGGGTGTGGGGGTCTGGTGAACAGTCCTCAATTAATTTGCGGCCGGTCTGCAATTGATAATTATCGAAATAATTGATGTAATTGCCCGCGCTTGACCAAATCGAATCCCGCAATCAATGTCGCCCCCTTTGAACCGCAGAATGTGTGCTCAGCATATCCTGAACAATGCAACAGGAGTTGTCTTATTATGGGCACTGTCACAAAAAGCGTATATATTTATATTTTATAATATATAACTTATATATTTATATTTAATATTATATATCTTAAGTCACTTAACCTAACAAACTAAACTGAAACCTATACCCTTTTTGAATTCACTTAAAAGCCATTTTTCCCCTAATAATAAACTCAACTTACCAACTTACTTTTAATTAAACAAAAACACACAAGAATCTATAATATGTCTTTATTTTGATTAATTCCAAATATTTCCTGTGTAAGGACAATAGAGGGGTAAAGAGACTTAAACTGAACAGCTGCAGGTTCGACTTGATTTTGCCTTCTCAGCTATTTGCAGGGGGGGCGAATATTGGGGGGTCAGAGGTCCCCGTTGTGACACACTTAACATGCAACTTGTGGTCGCTTGACACTTGTCTCTGCTGTCTTAAATCGAAGTCGAAGTCCAGGGTGGATCCCCGGACTCCGGACTGCTCAAATAAGAGCTTCAAAGTTAATTGGTAAATCTGTGTCATGACATTGTGTTTACCCAGTTGAAATATGCTGCCGTTTAGAGCAATAAATGTGTCGAATTACAAAGAAAGCACTTACCTGGAGTTTTCCCTATGCCAAGAAGTTGATTTGTTTTTTGGGAAAACATTTATCTTGCCGGAAAATATGGAGGTTTATAACTAGATAATGTGAATAAAAATATTTCACTTTAAAACAAACTTAACTCTTTACCATAAAACTCTTTTATTTTGACAGTTTTTCGAATATTTTCCAATGAAAATTAGTACTTTAAATATTTAACTAAAATATATCTGAACATTTTGTAAGGGAATAAATGGTGAAGTGAGAATCTCAATTGTGAAAATCTGCGATAAATCTGTCGGATGCTCTTCAATTTTTAAGCCAGGAACTGCAATGTTTTCGTTCTTTTTATTTTCCCTTGCTTAACTGCATTTTCCAGCAGTTTTCCCTCAACAGCACACACACATATATATATATATATATATATATATATATATATATATTTTGTTTGTTGGTGAGAAGAAAAAAAAAAACACGCAGAGCAAAATAAAGGAGATTTCAGTTAACAAGTTTTAGTCTCTTCATATGCTTTGACAAATCCTTTGGCTGTGGCAAGGACTAAGAATGAATTTTGTCTTCGGACAGGACAATTGCTGTGGAAAATGTGTCCTCATGCCGCAGGGGGGAAACCGAAGGAAAAGGCATTGAGTGGAAAAGGACGACGTGTTAGAAGTAGGGGGCAAGGTGGAAAGGAGCGGTGAGTGTCTGGACATCAGGACAACATGCTGCTGTTGTTGTAACTCAAAGTCCTTGGCTCTGATTACAAAGTAAGCCGTTTACTTTGGCTGTAGTTTTGCTTTATACAATCAAGTCAGTCCAAGGACACATCGCCTTGGCTTGGGATATCTCTATGTAATGCCAATGGGATATTCGCACAGACAAATGGTGGTAAATAAATATATTACGCCAAGCTTCACTATATTTCATGCTATATTTTCTATATACATATGAATATATATATTTTCATTCCTGGATTTAATCCGCTTTTCGCCATTTTCTTTAAAGTTTCCTCCCCCCCCCCACATTCTCGCCTTTTGCAATCTATAGGGAAATTTCTTAGTGTTATTTCTTATTATTTTTTGTACAATTTTTTTGTTTTTTTTTTCTTGCCAGCTTCCGAAGGATCCATCGGCTTGGTGAGCGTGTCACTTCCTGTCGCTGTTCATCACCCTCCTGTATCCTATCGCCGAAGAGTGCTTTGCTGTCCTTTTGTGACTTTATTATAAACAAATAGGAGTAAAAATTTTCTTGGCTCTCAGCGTGCTTCTATCGCCTGCTGACGATGACACGGCAAAAACACAGGATGCACACCAACCAAAAGGATGCAGAGAGAGAAATTTCATTAAATTATACACTGCAGATATTTAGTAATATTATTTTATATAAAGGTGAATGCTAAGATTCGTGTTTTCATAAATGTTGCAGAGCTATTTAGTCCATTGTGTATTGCTTACTTCTTACCACCAGTGGGGGAACACTAGAGTTATTTATTTTTTGCAACTAGTCTAGCTTCATTCACATTTAAAATGTATCATTTTTTCTCTATTTATTTAATTGAAATATTCTGTTCGAATTTAGTATGTTCTTTCTCTCTGTGTAACAAGGACAGGGCGGCGGTTAAGGCGTTGAGAGGATGCAGGGCAAAGCAAAATATTGTCGCCTGCAATAAATGCCAAGCATCCGCTGCGACATGATGGCAGCAGGATGGGACGGGGATGCGGCCGGGGAGCGGAACGACGACAGGAAGCGACCGAACCACCAACCGCCATTATGAATGCAGCGCCATTTTGTTTTGCCCCCCCCCCCCCTCTTCCGCTTGGCTCTATGTGTGTTGGTGTAGTGTGTGCCTTGCACCCCGATGCGTATGCGATAAATAATGCGACTTGGCAATTTTCATTGCCTGCTCTGGTTTTTTTTTTATGCCATCTTTTTTGTTTGTGTAACACAACTTTAAGGCGTACGCTTCGTTAGGTTCTTAAAGGCCTTAAGTTGTGTTAAATAAATTAACTAAAGCTTATAGTTATACAAAATAAACTCGTAAGTTGTGATTAAGAAAAGTAATAACGAAATACAAACCAGCAGCTTCCTTTTAAGTCAGAGTAAATATAATTTCATTAAATTATTACTCATACATTAAATATACATAAGTCTGACCTCAAGTTATATAAGAAGAATACGTTATATTTCCTTCCCAATAAATATTCGAATACATAAAATCAAACTATAATTAATTATTAAGAAATACGAATATATTTACCATTATTAAGCTCCGAATGACCCACATAAACATTGAAAACAACCAAATAAAATATGCAAATAAATAACGAATACAAAAAAACTTCATTAGGAGACCGCCCAATGTATAAAAAGGTCACACAAACACAAAAAAAAACGTAATTTTCTAAAATTTGTCACATATCGCATTACTCATACGCCCCATCGGTTCACAGCAAAATTCATGGCGCATCCACAGAAGCGGAGTGTAGGGGCCAGCAAGCTTAATTAAAACATAAACTAGGAGCATAAACAAATGAATAATTCACATTATGTTGAAGGACCCCTTCTCCACCTCCACCTTCACCTCCACCTCCCCTCTAGCAAACATCCAACCAGCCACCACCAAAGCCAAACACTTACCCTGACCGCAACTAGACAAAAATTTGCATTAGCCCAAAATGTATGCAGGGGGGTGGGGGAAAGGCAAAAACAAAAGCAAAAAAAAAAATAAATAAAAAAGTGGCAAAGGAAAGGAGAGTGGAAAAGGGAACTTTTTTCGGGTTTTTGGTTTCGCTGTTGGTGTGACTTTTATGCAAATGGAAAAGGAAAAATATGAAATTTCGTTGCATAGTTTCGGGCACGCATTTAAATTGGTGCGGATCATGTATGTATATATACGTATACCTATATATATGTATATAGAATATGGCCATGCAACCCTTCGATCCTTGCCATGCACTTGCAGCATGCCTTAAAGGCTTTAAAAGCAATTTGTCTGCGTTTTTTTTTTCTTTTTTCATTTTTGAAACGTGAAATTTTTCGATATTTTGCTCCGCTAAAATATGCGGTGAGTGTGAGAGGGTATATTGCGTTGGAAAACAATTTTAGGATATATGTATGTTCAATAAGTAAATTAACTATGAAAATCGTTGCAAAAATGAACAAGCAACAATTCTGTCAAAAAAGTAGAAAAATATATTAAAATATCTCAATTTCTACCCATTTCTTATTTGTATTTTCTTATTAAAATAAAAATATAAAAACTTAAAGACATTTACTTCAGGACTCTCCTTCAAAAAATACAGGATATCTCTGCCTGTTCCTAGCAACTTCCGGCACATAGCCTGGAACCTCTATTATTTATTAGCTTTCTTTTTTATTTGTTGGGAAACATTCCGCGTGAGAGGTACACATATATTTTGTAGTTTTTTGAGGCGTGCGAATTTAATCAAAAGTCAAAAAGCGCACACACACACACACACACGATGGGGATAAGAGCTCCTTCCATTTCCCAGGCATTTTCCACGATTTTCATTTCACGTTTGGTGCGTGCGCCTCTCTGACCCAAATAAAAATAATAAAAAAAAACAAAAAAAAAACAAAAACAAAAGCAAACAAAAAATAACAACAGGAGTGTGGAGTAGTGAGTGAGTGACTAAGGTGAGAGAGACGGCGACAGCGAATTGTGCACAAGCCACAAAAAGACTCATCAAAAACTCATAAATTTGCAATTTTCGACACATGACAAAACAAATTGTAAACAAAAGAAAAGCTACAGGCGAAAGAAAACTAACAAAAACCAAAAAAAAAAACAGGCAGAAGGGACAATAAACTTGACTACCTACAACAATATTGCCTTTTTTCCGGCCTCGTTTTTTTTTCCCAACTCAATCAATGATACAAAGGCGTAAAAAAGGTGTTAAGCTGCAAATTCGCGAGAAATTTAAGCTCAGAGGTTACATTGTTAGGGGAAACGGTAAAATATAGTTAAGAAATGTGAGGAATTTTTAGGTAAATTATTTATTTCTTTGTAAATATTTGAAGAATAACATATACTACATATTGTACTATAATTATACAATATGTTTCTTACCACAGGTGGGGGAAATCTATAAATCTTACCTTATGAAAAAACCTATAGACATTTTATACAACTTTTTAAAGTAATATATTTATATAATATCGGCCTTAACAACTATGTGCATTAGAAATAAGTATTGTAAAAAATAAACTTATAGACATAATAACCTAAAAACATATAACAAATAATATCACATATTCTTGGAAATTATTTAGGATAAATGCCTAAATTATTATATTAAAGAAATCACACAAAATAAAAAAATAATAATAATTAAGTGTATTATTTTTTCTTATATAAATTATAAAACCTAGTTAACTCCATAGATTAGTACAAATAAATCTCTAAATTCCTGAAATGCTGAAGTGTATGTATTGTATGCCATTTCCCGTCTCTTAAGTTTAATTGAAATTGGCATTGTTGGGAATTTATTGTTATTTCTTTAAATGCATGCATACCATACAATATCTCCATTGAGTCAGACTATATATATGTTTGTATATATATAAATACGACTGCATGAATTCCAACCAATTGAATGACTCTCAATTTGTGTACAGCAAAAAATCGCAAATGAATCAAAACTTATATTGCAAGCGGGTTTATGTGTGAATCGAAAAGGTGGATGACATTCGAGTGTCACCTAATACTTTTTAAGAATTTAATCGATAAGCCATGCCAATCTGTAACTTGAACTTGATGCAACAAATTTTTGGGGAAGTTTAAACGATTATATATTTTGTATTGCAAGCCCATTGGCAATACACAATTGTATGGCTTTATTATTTAACCTTTTTTTTTTTGTTGTTACTTTGTTGCTTTTATTGTTTGGCGTATGTATATGGGGGGATTTTATAAGCTTCGTTTTGCAACCGCGAGAACAACAATAAGAACAATTAGTTTGTGTTAAGAACAAATGGGTACGCCATGGAAATACCCTATTTTATATTATGATTAAATTCAACATAAGTAATTCTAAATAGATAATTATTTTAGTTGTTAGCCATAATTTAAATTAGTCAAAAAAGTATGTATACGACAGTCGAAAAATGTATTGAATTAATTTAAATAAAAAAAGTTAATAAATAGTTTCATCACCTTAGCTTCGTTATATAAATAATTTCTATTATTATTCTTATGGAAATTAAATATAAAAACTCCAATCAATCCATTAGACTTAAAATAAATTTTGAAAATACCTACATAGATATATTAGCAAAACTAAAGTTAAAGCTTATAAGTCTTTCCAATATCACTGAAAATAAAACCAACCTTGACCTACATCAACATAGCCCACTGATACCCTGGAAAATGCATATATGCGGTATTATAGCTAAGAAAACGAACACAATAGAAAAAGTTCAACTAATTAGCGCAAGTGACTTTTGAACGTTGCCGTTTTTTTTTTCTATTTATTTATTCTTGTTTTGTTTTTTTCTCTATTTTTTGTCCACTTTATTGTTGCTCCGCTCTGATATTGCTGTTGTTGTTGTTGTTGGCGTCAATTGAACAGCGGAATGGAGCGTGAAAACTACAACAACAATGCCGTCAGAGAAGATGGCTTGTAAAAATATTTACCATATACAAAGTAATAATAATAATAATAAAGAGCAATTAACACATTTTTCCTCGAGCGCTCTCTCAACCAGTTTTTTTTTTTTTCATTTCGGGGGCAAAAGACGATTTATTCGTTTTATTCGGAGACAAAAAAAAAAAAAGTGGATCGCAACTAACTACACATAATATAATACGAGTCTTCATCTTTATCACTCTCTCACAAACACACATAAATGCAGATTACAGTGTAGCCTGAGTAACAAAGGTTTGCAAAGTTCTTTTTTATTAAATAAAGTCATCAGAAAAATCTATAAATAATTAATTAATATATTATATTATATATAATATTTATATAATATGTAATAATAATTTGATATACATTTTTATATCATTTAGATGTACAGTATATATTTAGATGATCGTATAGAGTTTAAAAAACAGATCAAAGACCAAGGCATCGCCTCAGCATCGGTGCCTTTACCGCTCGCTTTATTGCTATAATTCCCAAGTGCGTTTACATAATCAAATATTTATGTATATATTTAAATAAATATAAATTGTTATGCATATTAAATATTAAGGTAGTTTAGAGTGTTTAAAAACAGATCAACAGATCGGTGTCTTTAGCGCTCGCGTTATTGCTATAATTCCCAAGTGGGTTTACATCATCAAATATTTTTTATAAATTTAAGTAAATATAAATTGATATGCACATTCTATATTTGTAAGTTAAGATTGAGTTTAAAAACGGATCAAAGCCCAAAACATCGCATCAGAATCACCATAGTATCGATACTTTTACCGCTAGCGTTATCGCTAAAATTCCCAAGTGGTTCCATACGCTATCTGATGGTTACCAAACTGAATGTTAATGTTGATCCATAAAGGTACTTAAAACATGACAAATTTGTTTCTTTTGCTTTAAATATATTAATTTAAATATATTTTAACATAAATATTATATAAAAATAATTATAATAAATGTTATTTTACACTAAGTAATCGCTGACTCATTATTATTTGTGGTTATAATAATTTTGCAATAATTGTACACCTTATCTACTTGGTATTTAAGAACAGTTTGCTGTCTGTTTAAATAAATTGCCACTAGAGAGCTCACTGTACACACACACTGAGGGCTGCTTGCTGTCTTTAATCTTTTTGAATTGAAAGAAATCTCGGCGCGACTTGTGTGTGGAGGCTCTCAGTTTTCGCGCCGGCGTCGATTTTTCAGTTCGAAAACGAATGCGGCGCCGTGAGCACAAAGGGAAATTATTACCGATAAATCGAAGAAATCGACGCAAGTCGCGTAATTTTTTTCATCCATAAAAATACATAACTGAATCCCATAGATTCTGTTCGGAGTGCAAAAGTGTAAATGTGTAATGAAGCCAGAGAGAGAAAGATAGAGAGAAGTGCAAATAATGAGAGCGGCTAATAAATTGCAGTTAAGGTGATCCATTGATAAGTCCTCTCTTGCCAGCTCACTCTCTCTCTCTCTGTCGCGCTCTTTTGAAGGGCATTCCGTGAATATTTTTGGAGCTGTTCTTATCAGAAACCCGTAAGCTGATAAGGTTTGATAACGGTTTGAGGTGTGCTCTCTCTTTCCTCGCAATTCTCTATTCTCACCTCTCTCCTCTCTGCTCGCTCTGCTCACCTCCGCTCTCGCTTTTCCTTTGGCGCGTCAATCGCATTCTCTCATTGTCCGTTAAATCGCGAACAGCTGTTGAAAGCAAGTGTTGCAAACAAAGCTCAAAAGTGCAGCAACAAAAACAACAAAAAGGAAATTCACAAGTCGCTGAAAGTGGAACACAACAAGAATACATAAAAATATATTCAAAAACCGGAAAAAAAAGAAGCTAAAGTAAAAATTAAAATTTATATACTGATAAAAAAAAATATAAAGAAAACCAGCCACGATGGGAAGAGATCGAATGCCGGAGCTTTTGGTAAGTGGAGCAAATGCAAAAGCAAAAAACAAGATAGATGAGGTAACTGCTAATTAGCTGTGTGCACAGTGGCATTTAATTTTAGAGCAAGCTACTAAGCACTTTAATATGGATCTAAGAATTATTCAGATACAGATATGTATCATGTACAAGTAAGCAATCCGTTAATGATCAGTTAATGTTTTTCGGCCAGATAAACAGACTTTTAGCATGCTTATCTTATAACTCTAGGAGTCAGGTGTCAGTTAGGAATTTATCGACTCGACTAAGCTGACCGTTAAAAATCTACATGTAAATTTCTATAACTTAAAGCTAAGTTTTTCCATGTTTGGAAAAGTATTTATTGACCAGATAAACTGATTGTTAACAAATAGTTAACATTAAAAACACAAAGAAAACTGACAGAGTCAGCTGTATTTATTGCTTCGTTAAAAACTCTATATGTAAAACGTAAGAATTATGTAACTGAAATCTCAGTTTTTCAATGTTTGGATAATGTTTGTTAAAAATCTACACATAAAATGTATAAATTCTGTATCTCAAATCGCAACTTTCTAATCTTTGAATAAAGTTTGGGTTATGTTTATCGGCTAGATAAAAATCTACATATACAACTTAGAAATTTTGTTACTCAAATCTCAGTTTTACAAGGTTCCAGTTCTTACGTGAAAGCAACTGACAAAAACAACTGCCAGTTAGATATTTATCCCTTCATTAAAAATCTGCATATAAAAGTTAGAAATTCTGTAAGCTTAAATTCCAGTTTTTCAATGTTTGGTTTATGTATATCGACCAAAAAAAAACCAACTGTTTGGAAACATTGAAAAAGAAACTATCAAAGCCAGCTGTCAGTTAATGATTTAGTGTGTTAGCTTAACTGATCGTTAGCTTTGACTGACAGTTAAGCAACTAGGAACTTATAAACCTTTTGAAAACATGAAAACCTTTACATATAAATTCAAAAATTATTTCAAATATCTTTCTAATCTTGAACAAAACTTCTTACTACCCGATCCTCAAAAGTATCTTCAAATTTAACACTCTAAAAACTACAAGGAAATTTCAAAAGAATATTTTGAATTTTTGATAATGAAAACCATAAACTAAGAGCTGTTACCAACAATTTGGCCCCACTGTTTGCCGGCAAGTTCTTAACAATCCGCTCACAATTTCTCACAATTTTTCGCCTTGGCTTCGCCGCCACTATTTTGAGAATCGCGGGGTTTTCGGCGTGGCGGGGGGGGGGAAGGGGTGTGCTAAGCATTTATCAGATTGTCCAGAGATAAGGGCGATAATGTGGCCCACACATCACACTTGCGCCACCCGGCGATCCCCGCAGCCGCGTCCTTGCCACCCACCGATATGCCCATTTAGCACTAAGTGAATTTCAGTACTGAAGTCATTTTTATTGTTCATTTACACCGCGCCAGATTGTGAACAGCAAAAATATATACACACATATGTGTGTAGAAACAACAAAAAAAAAATCAAATAAACTCAAACAGAGTTGGTAGTTTCTATTTATTTATTTTTTTCTCAGTTTTTCACTGCAGTTCGTTAGGATCGGATGGATCTATTTTAAATAGTTTCGGTTGTTTTTTTTTTTTCGCCCCTCTTAGCGCTCGCTGAGCACGAACTCGAACTCGAACTCCTCGTCCAACGGTTCGCTGCTCCTGAACGTGTACAGTGGAACCACAGAGTTCAAGACCAGCCCGGGCACAGGTGGAGCGGGCAACAGCTACACCATCTCCACTGGCCATACTAATAATAATAATAATAATAATAATCATACAAGTAATAACAATAATAACAATAGTGGTGACACCAAGGATCGGGCCAGCACGAAAATGTCTCAGTATGGTTCGAATGTGGATGATATTCTCAATCCGGTGAGTTTTGTTTCTTAAATTTAAATATTTATTGACAATTAATTGATTGCTAATTTTATATACGTTTGTGTTAAGTAAATAAGATGTAGTAAAGACATAAATTAAGCTTAAAATTGTCTTAGTTTTGACAGGGTTATGGAGACCTTTTTAAAACTAATTTTAGAAGTAGAACCCCATACCATTTCTTAATTAATATAATAACAAAATTAATTCTAAGTAAGCTTAATAAATAATCCTTAGTATATTAAAATATATAAACAGATATGTATATTAATTTTTTCTGAGCGTGGGAATTGGATACAATCATAAAATCTCTCTCTTTCTCTCTGTCTCTCTGTTTTTTTTTTTTTTAGCAAGTTCCGTAAGTTTTATGAATCAGCTGTATTACTCAATACGGCAAAAACTCGTGATAAGTGTAGAAAAAAAAATGTTTTTTTTTCAATTAAATATGTTTGTTGTGATTACGAAAAGTTCGAGTGGGAGAGGGAGCGAAAGATATGGGGAATAGAGCGAAAGGGAGACATATATAGAAAGAGAGTAAGAGTCACGCCCACTCATGCCCATTAATGGGGGGGGGGTTTTTTGACTCTCCGTAAAATGTAAACAAATATTTCGCACTTGGCAACTGGCAGAGAATTTTCGTAAGTAGATATAAGAAACAGGTTCTATAAAGCTGCTGACTTTTCCCAAAAGTTAAGCCCGAAAATATAATAAATAAATTCAAATATGCCTTGAAAATAAATAATAATAATAAATAATACAATTCTAAAATGCTATTTAAGAATGTAGACCATATACATTTCTTATATATCCCCTAAAATATTATTAATAAGATATAAATACACTATGTTCTGATATACTCTATAAAATATTACTTGTCCCTCCTGTAACTGTTCTGATATACTCCATAAAATATTACTTGCCCTCCTGTAACTATAAAAATCAACTTAATAATGTCATTTTAGGAATTTTTAATGGAAACATACATTATTTTATTATCTTCTTTATAATAATATGTATTTTAAAATTATATTCCATACATTATTATAAATATTATGGCATTTTCAACTAATTTAAATTAAATAAATGCAAAATGGCATTTTCAAATAATTTAAATTAAATAAATGCACTACTAACGCTATTATCATAAGCCAGAAGTCAATTTTAAGCTTCACATTTATTTACAATTAAAACCAAAATATAAATAAATGTTTAACATATCTCTACGTAAGTTAATTATAATTTCTGACCAATTAACTCTTAATTTATTTTATTTTATCTGCAAATTTACATTATTTACAGTACACGGAGATTCGGCAGCAACTCGCCCTCATAGCCGCCAATTTGGAGGCGATGAACCGCATGACCCAAACTATTAATCTGCGCACGTTTAATGGTGAGCATAAATAATAAATAAATAATTATTAGCTTAGATTATTTTATTTTATTGGTGCTAAATATTGGTATTTAAATGAAATTTAAAATATATTATAGAGAACGAAATGGGGGAGCTGCACAATAAGAATCTGCGGCTGGGCAATCAGCTGATGACACGATTCAAGGACTTTAAGGCAAATCTTCCGGCGGAGAATGACTACAGCTTGGAGGCCAGAATGAAGAGAACCCTGTTCTATGGCCTTCACCAGACCTTCATTAATCTTTGGCATAAAAACGAACTTTTCCTGCAGAACTACGAGTTCAAGGTGAAAAAGAATCTGCGTCTGCACTCCAAAATAAGTAAGTAATTGATAATTTCTTAGAGATTTACGAAAAATGTAAACAAATACTTTATTGTTGTAATTTGTTGCCTTTACATTTTGATTAATATTTGTTAAATTTGTTGTATTTTTGCATTCCCATTTTAATGGACTTCTATTGCTTTCTATAAATACAATTCTTTCATTATTGAAAACCATTATTTTTGTTTCTTTTTAGTCAACTCAGAGGCCAGCGAACAAGAAATCGAGTTACTCATCGAAAATAAGACAACGAAACTCTTTGTGGACAATGTGAGTGGATTTAACTTATTCCAGAAATTGATATTTAGGAATTTTGAAGAGCATTATCTGTTGAAGGAAAAATAAGAAAAAATGCTTAAGGATATTTTTTTTAGAAAATTCTGAGCAAAAAAAAGAAAAATAAGTCTATTAAATTCCATGAACTCTAAGACTAAGCGATTTTTTAGGGATAATAAATAATACAAATAATTATTTAAATAATAAAATCCTTAACACTTGAGAAAAATATTAGTTATGTATCGCAAACGATATTATTAATAAATGAAAAATTGCTGTGGACTTGAAATCAATTTAAATGACTCCCAAAAGTATTCTACAAAATGTAGATTCTTCTATAAATAAATAAATACTTATGTAATAATTTGTTTTTCTTTCCTCTCCCAGATCCTGCAGGAGACGGAGAAGGAGCGTCAGACCCTGCGCGATTTGATGGACAGATTCAACGAGCTGCGCCGCCTGGAGAAGTCCATTGAGGAGGTGCACGCCCTGTTCATGCGCATCCAGACCCTGGTCCTAGAGCAGAGCGAGACTATCCAGCGGGTTGAGTTCCATGCCCAGCAGGCCACCCTGTTTGTGGACAAGGGTGCCGACGAACTGGACCAGGCGGAGAAGCACCAGAAGAGAGCTCGTAAGGTAAGGGATTCGCTTGTAATAATTAATTGCAATTGGTTCTAAAATACCGGGTTTTCGTTTTTATTTGCAGAAAAAAATAATGCTCATTGTGATACTTGCGGTCGTGTTGTTAGTATTACTTCTCGTTGGTATTTATTTGTGATGTATATGCGACATTTTAATTTTTTTTTTTCATAATTATTAAGCTATACATTTAAGGAAATAAACTAAAAGATAAAACAAACTAAAACTGGGGAAAGTCATTTTACGTTTTTATTTACATATTTTCGCTTATGTTTGGTTTATTCTTACCGATAGTTAATCCGTAAATATAGGCCAGCCAGCCTTGTATCTCGTATCAGGAATAGGTAGTAAGTACTTACTTTTATGCTCCTTTAATCTAACAAAATATATATTTATTCAAAATTATATTACTAATCTCTTCGCAACATCGATATTTTTGTAATTATAAAAAAAAAACTCTGCCCCACAATATAAGCACTATCAGCAAATCACAAAGAATACATTCATAATTCAATATATTGTATATTTTTTAATTGGCACAATAAATGTCAGTGCCTTAGGCGCTGTCCATATATTATGTAATCACCTTTG
>JAEIIU010043952.1:0-16512 GCA_018874675.1 Drosophila baimaii
CTATTATTATGACCAGCCAAAATTGGCATATTTAAGGAAATATTGAATTTATTTTTATATTTAAGAGTTTGTGAAACTGAATTTACTTTTAGTTTAAAGATAATTGTTATAAGTGTTGAAAAAACTTGTTTTTGTTCAGATAAGAGAAGATACGAATTAGAAATAAAAGTTTAAAAAAGGAAAAAACTTCACACCTATTATTTTGTCCATGAGTGTAGATCTAAAGTGAAATATTCAATAGATTTGGGCGTTTCGATCAAGACCTAATATAATACAAGAGAATTTAAAATTCAATGGGAGGCCCTTGAAATTAGAAGTGAGGCTCTTTAACCTAATTAGTTTGGAATATTTTAATTACTTTCACCTTTGATAAACGAAAACTATTACGATTCACAGTGTATACATGAGTATTAGTCGTCAACAATTTAAAGACGTCACCCTATATCTATCTTCTCATAAATAAAACAAGAGGTAAGTCGTATGTTATTCTTTCACAAAACCTTGCAAATAACTCGTAAACTAACTTTTAGCTATGGGTAATTATCCAGGCCCCCAAACAGGTGACAAAATTATGATCTTGCCAAAATGAAATATGAAATGGAATAGTGCCCACAGATGGCATGTCACGAGCCCAACTTAATTTGGCCACGAAGCCGCGATGACGACAATTAGAAACAGAGACAGAAAACAAAATAAAAACGTAGCGAAACGAAACGAGACGAGACAATTGTCAGCACGAAAACCCAATTGAAGCCATCACAGGTAACTCAGGTAACGAGGCAGGATTGCGTTGACAGGTCGCAGCAAAATGCCCGAAAATTGCTCAAAAACTACGATTTTTGGCTTATAGGCTAGCAGAACTATCAATCTGATTCGTGTCGAGGTGGAAAATGCAATTGCTTTTGAAAATTGAGAGTAAGTGAAGGCCTTGAATGCAACATTATCCCATTGATTAGGTATAATTTGATGTAATTACTTGTGGAACCTCAACAGCTGCACAGTTCGGATTACACACTCCGCCTACTCTCAATCATTACCGAGAATTAACTAAAACAAAGTGCGATAGAATAAATATAGGTTTTCCAGGTATCATCATCGGCGATGGGATTGGATTTCCGCAGTGTTCTGTTCTGACAGCTGCTGGCCAAAGTCCCAGCCATACTTGTGGGTGTAATTAGTAAGATAATGAGTCCCAAGGTACGCGCCAGCCAATTTTGCAGAGTTGCCAGCGATTTAGGTCCAATAACTATTAAGGGGAACGAACACTCACCTCGGCCGATTTTGCATAAAGTGCTGACCACCGAATATGACCAGCATGTAGATGCCGCAGTAGTAGAACACCCATGTCCAGTTCTCCAGCATCCATTTGCGCGTGCGCTGGTGTATGAAGTCGTTCTCAAAGTCGAAGATGTACGAGTAGTTGGGCGTAACGCTAATATCCATGTTGATCATTGTGGTGGGTCTATGGTGTTCTGTTTTTGGTGGCTATGTTAGCTTTGGCTTAAGTGCTGGAAAATATAATAGAGCACTAAATTAGTTTTGTAATTGTTACTTCTTGTGGTTACTAATTTATACACAGAAGTTCTGGCCATTAAAAATTATACTTATTAGGCTTTAATTGCCTTTAAACCCCGTATCCCTAACTAGACAAGTTATTTCTACTTCTCAATTAAATACATGAAATTTAATTGTTTTTTTTTATTTCAGACTTGCATACAGTTTACTATTAAACAGGAAGTTGTAGAATTTCTACTAGCGTTTTTAAACACTGGCTAATATTTCTTTGAATTATGTTTAACTAAGTTTAATTTATTTCCTATCAGAGACCTAAAAACCCTACAAGTCATAATCAGTTTTATATCTTTTTAGAGCTTTTTTTAATGTTTCAAAGCAGAATAACGGTTAAAGTCACTTAACGAACGACTTTTAAAAGTGTTTTTGTATTAAAGAAAACTGTATTTCCTGTTGTTTTATGATTTATTACACTTCTGTGATATCAGAAAATGTAATTTTAAAATGATAAACATTATATTTCTAAGAATTTGCCTATCAATTTCACAGGAAATATTTTCAAGGCTAGATCGTAAGCATTTTTGTCAGAAATAGATTCTCCATATTCATTTCAATAGCAGCAAACAACGAAACGCACACAATTTGTTTGGATTCGATATTGTAAGTTATAGATAAAATACCTATGGCACTAGTGTACTAATTATATCTTTATCTTTATATCTCTTACTTAAAGCCTTTGAAATACAAATTACTTTTTGTTTGATAAGTTAATAAAATTAACTATAACCAGCAATATTCCAATAACTTAGAAACTGGTTTTTTGTGGTCTATTTTATTTGCTTTGCTTTCTGTTTTCTGTTTATCCAATTGCTCCCTTTCTACATTAGTTAATCGCACGTAAATGGGGAATTTGCACGGAAACATGGAAAGTTAAATTCACTGGAAATATCCCCACCACTCCCCGGACAACACACACCCACATGCAGCCGTTTAAAGCGCGCGTTTTGTCGCATAAATTTCTCGGCGACCTTCCTTTGTCCCTCCCCCCCCAGCCACCTGCTCTCTCTCTCTCTCCAGCCACACAGATTCCATTGATTTTGCGAAAATAAAGCATAAAATACAAAAAAAAAAAACTCCTCCATCCCTTTCGCGCCCAAAAGAGCGGTGTGCTTGCACTTTTCATGAATGGCGCACGCTTTGTGGTCATCTTCATCCCATTCTTCCGCTTTTCACACTTCTCACACCTCAAATAGATACACAAACAAATAGGGTGGGAGGGGCGGTCGGGGATGGGAGGAGGTGGCTGCAGCTGTAACGGCAACTGTAACTGTAGTTGTGGTGGTTTTGGGAGAGCGTCCGTCTGGCCAATCTCTCTTCCTCATCCTCCCTATCGCTCTCTCTCTCTCTCTATGGCCGAGTCTCGTGCGAATAAAAAGAACTCGGAAGAAGGAATGCATGCATAAGCAAATAGCAAACAGAAAACAGCAGAAATACAAATGAGGCTGAAAACACACACATTTTTGCCGGTGGGAGGGAAATTATTTGAATGCCTAATTGCATGCCAGACACGCGACAGCTTGCCTACCTCCTCGCACACGCACTCTCACTCATTGCTCTCGCACACACAGGTGATTTCGTTTCGGTTCAAGCTTCGCTTTTGAAGCTTTTTAGTTGCTTTATATCTTTTTCTGTTTCTTTTTTCGAGAAACATATCCGGTTTTTTGCGCGAACGCTTTCAAAAATTTCTAGTGAAATTTCATTTGTGAACCTTAGCGGTTTTCATGTTTCCAAAACATCACACCATAATTCTCTCTCTCTAGTTTTCGCTCTCTCTTGCTCTCATGCAAAAAACACGCGTTCCTCTTTCGCATTCATCTTCTAGCTTTTTTTTTTTTCGGTTCCTCTGCTCCTGAACTTGCGGTGCCATGTAATCGATAAAGTACGTTAAATCAGCAAAGTCTGGAGAATACGTTTTCCTTCTCTTTCGCTCTCGCTGCCATGCAGCATCGGCGAAAAAGGGGAAACAAAAAAATAAACGGAAGAACAACCACCACAGAAAACATCAGCGAGCACACGCACTCACACAAGTATCGCCGTAAAGCGCCGTAACTATTTTAGGATGCTGATAATTATGAGATATTTACTTTGCTCGCCGCTTCTTTCCGCACACCCAGATTTATACACTTCACACACTTTTCCCAGCAACTCAGCGATTCAACAATTCAAGCAATTCGCCGGGCGGCTAAACTGACCGATTCGAACTGAACAAAACAACTGCGAATTGGAGGTGCAGAAACAAGTATATTTAATCGATGTTTTTGGTTGAGCGAGAATATCGATTCATTTTTTAGGGATTCGATGCATGACCAGTCTGGTCACATTAGAAAGCACAAAAAAGCACAATTTCGCACCATCTTTCTCTTTTCAGAACCATTCCCTGCCTTTTACACTGTAGGGGGCGCTAAATTTCGGTACGTAAAAGAGATTTTGTATGGCTAACAGAATTTGAAATGTAAAATGAAAGTTAACAGAAAAGTGGGAAGTAGAAAAACTTAACAGAAAAGTGGATGTAGCGAAAGAGACCACAAAGAGGAAAGAGGCAAAATGAAACTCGGCTGAAGAGCTCTGGATGTAGACGGGATGTAGAATCCCATTTAGCATGTAAACGGGATGTAGAGAAAGAGAAGAGAAAATTTGAATTGAGATGGAACAACTTAGACTCAAACCTTTTCAGAGCAGACAACCTAAAAATTATAACTGCACCAGTAATCTTTACCGATCGTTAAAACAAAAATTATTTTGAATTATTTTAGGAGCTCTTGTGTTTTCGATTTCATCTGTTCCGAGCCAAAACGACCCAAGATTTCGACTCCTATATTAATAAAGAATAATAAATTCATCTTGTTACCTTTTGCCGGTTGTGTGTTTTGGTTTATTACGCTAATGTACGCTTAATTTAAGGTTTAGACATTAGTGGAAAGAGGGTTGAGAGCAAAATTAATCTTATTAAAGCGTTATACCAGGCAACGTATAAGCTGCGATGCCACTCTACGATCTAAGATCCTACATGGCTACTTAAGCAATACCCTACTAGATCACAGTTGGTGGGGGAGGTTTTGAGAAGCTCTGATCGGATGAGAGCGAACTATAGCTGGAGCTGGGACTAGAAGAGACTCATGGAGGACACGTTCTCCGAGAGGATCATCTTCTGGACATCGCAGAAGACGTCGCGGATGCAGCGCGTGTCCGTGGCGACCGTGAAATGGTAGTAGCACTCTCGCTCCGAGGTGCCCAAATCGACCTGGTTCCTGGAGTGGCGCTTGAAGGGCTCTTTGGTGATGTCCACCAGCTGCTGCTTGATGAACATCTTCGTCCAGTCGCTCTCGTCGAAGCAATTGTCCTGCTGTGGCCGCTTGCAGAACTCCTCGTACTCGGGGAAGTAGTCAACGATGTGCTTCCCAGCCCGGATCTTCCGCTCCATGATGTCGTACTTGTTGAGGAACACGATCAGTCCGGCGGAGGCAAGGAAGCGATTCTGCCACACCGCCCGAAACAGCTTAAGGGCCTCCTGCAATCGATTCTGGGTGGGATCCTCGCGCAGATTCTGATCGAATTCGCTGCAGGAGATCAGGAAGAGCACCGCCTGGATGCCCTCGAACACCTGGATCCACTTGTTGCGCTGATCCCGCTGGCCGCCCACGTCATACATGCGGAACTCCTGCTCGCCGCCACCCATGCTCCTGGGTATGGGCACACGGAATGTGATCTGTGAGATACCCGTGGTGATTTTCCGGCTGTGCAGAATGTCCTCGGTACTGGGTATGTACTCCTCATCGCTAATCCTTACAAAGTTGTCGAGGAAACTGGAAACGAAAGGAGGAAATTGTTAGTAAAGAGGTTACTTTTCGTGGTGAATTGGATTTCTTTAAGGGTTTCGTATTTAAAAGGTTTGTTTTTGGCTTGATAATACTTACTATTTAGCGCTATCCAGCAGGGGAAATTCACTCGAGCGGTCGTAGCAGGCACGGATGCCCACATCGTTCCACAGAGTTGTCACATGATCGCAGTACTCCTGAAAATATAGAAAAAGTAAGCCAAAAATTAGTAAGGGCCAAGGGTTTATCAACTTCGCAGACAGCAGTAAAAAGTAAAGGCTAACCCGGTCGTAAAACTGTCTGACTAAAGCCTGCGATGACTGTTTGTTTCTTGATACCTATTATATAGGTCGGAACCGTCGAGATTGGATTACTATCATAAATGTTACGTGCTCCCGAGCAAGTATCTTGGGTATTTCTTCTCCCATAAATCTGTCATAAAATCTAGGGGGACTTCGCTGCCCCCAAAAAATACTTCCTTCCTCTCGGGTTTCTTGTTTTATGCTTATTACTCATTACTGGGGTAAAACATAAGCCCCTGAGTGAGTGACTGGTGCCCCGCCCTCTCGCAGACTTGGACAGCCTTGCTAATCTTATCGTAAGCCATATAATGACCGCTGGAGGCACTAGATATAAGTATTTGGAAATGAGAGCCTACTCCCGGGCATGAATCACTTGCAGCTGCGGCAAACTTAAACAAAAAAATGTACATTTGAGATCAAACAATATCAAACGTTGGAAGTCCAGGAAGTCCGTATTACAGAACACTTGTTTTGGAAAGTTTTCAGACATTCCTCCTGCTCCACCTAATGGATGGGCCATCAATCAAAACCGCCGCCCACCGATAACGAAAAGTCGATCGATCGTTGTTCGGGCAAAGCTAGTGGAGATTTGACGCAAGTCCCAGGCGGCTTTCAAAGTCGTTTGCCTGGATTTTCGACCAGTACTATATGTATATGTCCAAATGCGCGACAACACACAACACATTCTGAAGTGCAGCGAGGATAAGATACTAGGGGCACTCGAATCGGAACCTAAACTCACCTCGTTCATGTACTCGGGAGCGGATCCGGGCAGGGAGAGAATGTAGTCGGCGGATCGCTCGCTGGTGCAGCTGCCAAAGTCGATCCCGAGGAGACCCATCTGGCCCACCAATTGCAGGATGGACTCGTGGATGTTCTGGTATATCTCTGGGATCTTCTCCCGCCGCTCACTGCAGAAGAGAGGAGGGAAGGAGGAAGAGAGGCGTGAGTATACTCGCTTTCATTTGGAAACGATTTTAAATTACAACAGTTTTTCAAATGTTAGTCCAAACTAAATAAATATTACTATTTTTAATTTTTTCAAACACAAACACTTGGTTGCACAAGAAATCAAAATAAAGGCTTTTATAATTTCCAAATGGTTCTATCAATGATTTTTTAAAAGCCGTGTTTTAGGGATAAAACAAACTAATTAAACCTTGGAAAAAGGGTAAAATCTATTATTGATAAGTTAGTAATTATATTTCTCAAGAATATTTGAATGCTTACTATTATAACTGACAAATTTTTGACCACCTGCTTTCCACTTATAGATTACCACGAATACCCCTGAGTTTCCGTGTTTCGTATTTATCATATTATGTGGAATTATGTTTCACAAATCTATAATCCGTTATTTGGCTTCCTTGATGATAAATATCATTTATGGTTCTTTGAAAAATATTTATAAATATCCCATACAGTAATCCCAATTAATCTCTATTCCAACTTGGATACTTACTCGTCGGTGAAGCCATTGATGTGCAGTATCCGCATTTGCTTGATGATGGTGGTCTTGCCGGACTCGGCGGTGCCCAGCAGCAGGATCTTGACGGTGGTATCCCGGACGCCCTTGGGCAAGTCCTTGAGCATGTGATGATCATGCATGGACTGCACCGGCTCCTCCTTCTGCCCCATCACGGCCGCCGGCTTTGAAGGTTGCTGGCGCAAACAGCGCAAAAGTCTGCAGGGGAAAAGAAGATAAATTTGCTTAGCATTTGCTTGTTTGGTGGTGACTTCTAAGGAAAAACACGCCGATCAAGGGTCTATATATAGTAGGTAAATATTAGCATACACCCCAAAGACAGCAAAGTACACTCTAACGCTAGAACCCCCCCTCCCCGAGGTGGCTGTATGTGTTTAATTAAAAGCACACAGAAGCAAGAGACGACAGATACCAGATAGGGATACGGTTCCTACAACTACGTGGACTACGCAATAGATAAAGCCGCCATGGACCCGAAACGGAGTGGGAGCGGGATCCGAGGCATCGGAGGAGCGGTGTCTGGCCGAGACCCAATCTGACGCATTCAGCATACACATGGAATAACGCCAATAATTGCAATCAGTTGGGAACAAGCCTTAATTAGGCGAGCAGAGTACAGTGCGTACTACTACGTACTACTGGGAAAATACAGGCAAACCTGTTCAAAAACATATACTTGCTAAACTTTAGATTATTTGCAATCTCATCCCAACAAGGCAGGAATTGTTTACTTTGGGGCTTTGTACCAAAGTGTAAATACTAAAAGTCATTACTGAGTCATTACGAGAAAAGTTCTGCCACATAATAATGCAATTATCGAATTTCCAGTAATGGTAAAATAAATATTTAACCTAGGACCTAACGCCCCGTTAGATTTCAAGTACCAAGAAGTAGAAGTGAGTTTCTTGAGGAGAAAGACATTTTATTATCTGTAGGCCATTGAGAATGGTTGTCGAACAAGAGATCGATCTGGTACTTGAAGACATAGCTCTTGGGTTCATAATGTTTCCAAGACGCAGAAATTTAACAATTACACTTGTTTCTGAAGTTAATTACTTGGTTACGGAGAAGACTTTAGGTAACTTAGAGTGGAAAATCAGTAGAAGTTGAATCAATGAAGAGGCAATCATTGTATAATTAGGTTATTGGGACTCTCGGATTCGATCACGTTTGAGATATCGCCAGACATTCCACAGACTGAAGCGAAACCTCAACAACAAATAATGGTTACGATCCCCTGGGCAATCACAAAATTAATTCCCTGACTAATTGCACTAATTGGAACCGTGGAAAAATTCAGCAAGACCCGCGCTAAACGCACTTTGCTCCAGAGGGGAATATGATATCTGCCTATAAATCGAGTCAGGTGAAAATCATTCACATCGAGTTGGGCGCTAGCTGACTTTATGGCCGGCAATTCTAATTGGACGATTGCCAAAAAACTTACTCAAGACCATTGGCTACACAATGGCCCTCCTTATCGACGGCGCCCGCCACTCCAGATACGAAGAGCTCCTTATCGAGCCAACCCTCCAAGCTCTCTCTCTCTCTCATGGATCGATCGATACATGTATGATGAAACCCTTTCTGGGTTTTATTTAAATACAGCTCTTCTTCTGGTCTAACCTAGGTCTGGGCACCACGGTTTGTGGGTCGCTCTTTTATGAAAAGTTAATCATGAATTTTTCCCGCAACTAAACTGGGTATTTCTTTGATGACTGTAGCTATCTTTACGGCGTGGACTGTAATTTCTAACTTGATTTTTTTTAACTAGCCTTATAAATGTAGCTGAAGTATTTATGGTCAGTTTACAAACACAGAAAAAGGAGCCCTCCTAATCAGTGTCCATTGACCTCCTCCCGTTGCCCGGCCTGGCAACTAAATGCCTTGCAAAGTGTTTTCGCTTGGAGAAAAGCAAATAAACATTAGTTGCCGGCCTGACAGCTGCCAACTGGAACGTGTGGCTAATCTAAACAAATAACCATAAAATTGTGTAATTTATTCAAAGATAATATTTCGGTTAGCGGCGGTAATTAGCTTTGGGTGGGCTGAAGATGCGTCAGTCCAGGTGGGAGTAATGAGAAGCACAGAGAAGGGATTGCGTCAGCCGCCTCAGGTGAGAAGTACGAGAAGCGCAGAGAGAGGCTCCATATCTCCTAATTATTTAATGGGAATGCATCCCTTGGAAGAACCAACATATTGCCCATCAATTTCTAACTAGAATTCATCACCTATTTGCACATCATGCCATAAACCTGATATTTATTTAGCAAAGGTCAAATGTTTTGTGGCTCTTCGTCCATAAGTTAATTTGCATTATCTGGCCGACTGGCAGTCTGATTTGGGGAGCCCGAAAAAAAGAGTGATTAGCTTAGTCCCAAATATAGAATGCATATATTGGATATTCCGACATGATATCATCCGCCGACCACTGATAGGAACAACAGTCCGAAAACCTGGTATACACATATAATCAAAGGCAATGCAACCCCATTGGCTTAGCTTATCGAGAGCTGATTGAAGGTTCCTCTGTTTCTGTGATTTTTGGGGCCTTTCCGAGTTAACGGGAAGTTCGAGCTGATATCAGGCCGTCGTTAATCAAAATATAATATCAAATAGACCTAGTTTCCTAGAAGCTAGAGGGGGAACCAACCTTAATTTCATGCTTCTGAGTGTTGTATCAATCGTGATTGATTGCTTCAGGTTTCTGCTTTATTTATTCACTTTTGTTTTTCACTTGGAGCTCACTTTGTTATTGAATTCTTTAAATTCCGCGGCTTTTATTCTGTTTACAGTTCTTTGGTTCTTTGCTATATAGTATGTTTATCGAGCACTTGAGTTCTTGTCACCGCTGTAATAACAATATCCATTTGTTTGTTTCACTGAGAACTTGTGCTGTTTTTTTTTTTCTGTGATTGCCTAGGCTTCCTTTCAATATTCGCTTGAGGCCCGAAGCACGTCTAACACCGTTTTATGATCACACAGCACTGAAACGGCCAGTCAACGGGCCGATTTCTTAAATATCAGCTCGGTTCCATTCACCACCTGAGATAAGGCCCCGAAAAAGAGAGAATCGAATGGGACAGAGAGCGAATTTCGCTGATGTGTGTTTTCGGGAGAGATTGTGAGGGGGCGGCGGACGGACTCATGGCAGCCACGAATCGTTTGTTAATTGCTTGTACGGGTGTTCAAAGTAAGAATGTACATTATCGGTGATAAGATAACAGCCAGCGAGCAGCGAGGGTGGCTCAACACACGGTCGTCCCACACAAAAGGCCACAGAGAAAGAGTTGTGCGAAGAGAATCGGGAGCTATGGACTGCAGCTCTTAAGCGCAAAAAAGACTCAAGTCATCGGCATAAATGCTTCGTAAGAGTTGCAGAATTTACCAGAGTTATATAGGACGGAGGAGCCACACAGAAAGAAAATTCGAGAATCAATACAGATTTATAGAAATAAAATGCTTTAGTAATTTAAATTGGATTTTTTAAGGTTCCATCAAAGTATCTTTAAAAATTGAAAGGATATAAGCATGTAAAGATTATATGTAAAATATAGTATTAAATTTAATCCTGAATTAAGGAAATTTCCTTTTGCCTCACAGTCACAAAGTATATATAATACCCATAGAACTTATAAGGTAGACCAATCCAATCCATGACCTATATCCGTTATACTTTCCCATTTATAGACACTAAAAATCTTTGGAATCACTGTTTCATCAATTTTGGAATGGAACTTTACCCCTCTTCAGTGGGCGCCGCCCTTGACAACTGAAATTGCACTCGAACGCTGGCGAGGATTACGAGGGTCGAGTTGAAGATCGATTGTTTGCATACTGAAGCAATTGTGGTTTTGCAACAATACAATAGTTGCACTCCAAAAGAGCGCACTCGAGGGAACTACATGTAATTACAATAACGAGACGCAGAAGAGACTGTTACCTTATCGCAACCTGGATGATAGAAAGCTGAGGATCTGACCCAGTGCAGGGGCTCAAGCACAGAAACCTTCAAGGTTCATGGCGGTTCACCCGTAAGAGTAAAGCGTTGAACCCCCGATACGGATTTGGGGCTCTCCTCCACGATGGATGTCAGAAGTACGCACTGACTCTGCCACCTTATCGGACGACAGTCAGTCAATGGGCCCTGTGATTTTCTGCTCTTATTTTATGGATTTATTTGCTTGTTTGCTCGGCGTCTGCCTGAGTCTCTGGCGACAGGGAAAGCGACAGAAAGCTGGGAAAGAAAGAGTGGGCAGGGCCAGTGAGATAGTCATCCATTCCGGCAATTAGCAATTTGGCGGTGCCCGAAAATTTTCCTACAAATTGAAAGCCATAAACTTGCTTTATGGATCCGAGCCCCCTCGTTCGAGGTGTCCGTACTTCTGGTTAAAAACGTTGCTAATTTGAACCCGCGCGTAGACACTCATTTCGCCAGAACCTGCTCAGTTTCAATTAGTTTGGCACACGCAAAGGGTTGTCTACTAATGGCACTTGCCGAATGGAATTTCAACTATTTTGTTTTGCTTTCAAGATTGAGATTCATGGGAAGAAATGTACATACAGACCCGAAAAACAAGTCGCCATTCATTTCCCAGTATCAGTCGCGATTTGATTTAGCCTCTCGCCGCTCCGACTGGATTGGATTTCCGTTTCTTTGACCAGAATGCGAAATCGAGCGATCTCCCAAGCAACCACGATCACAATGTCGTATGACTGACTAACCGAACTGAATGCCCAAATAGTCCTCTCTGCGGCGCGTTTGCATTATATAAAAAAATCTGATGGCGCTGCGGCGATATAAGGCCGTAAATCTTGATCCGATTGGAACCCATTTAGTGGGGGAACACAGAGCCGGAGCGGATCGGTGGCGCTAATCATGTGGAACCTCTTTCTTCGTCCGAAATAATAATCTCTGCCTGATAATGCAAGGCGGGGGGAGGTGGAGAGAGCAACATAATACTTGAGAACCCGATATTGGGTATAAATTAATGGGGAGCTAACGAGGCGCAACTGTACCTTCAGTCGCCGACTTGGAAAGCTATAATTACGGGTGTAAATCATATAATTGGTCAGTTAATCTAAGGAAGTGCTTTAAAATAATCCCATTGAGTTGTTTAGGTATTTAGAAAGCTAAAAGTAATGATTACAATCATTTATCGGAGTATATTCAGCATTGTTATATGATATTGTAAAAGGCTGATTGAGTTCTAGAAATCAAAAAAAAGAAAAATGACTAAGGACCTTAAGAGTGGTATTTGGTACCTTTTTTATCTGTGCTCTTGAAATATTTTAATAATTACTAATACTTTGTAATAAATACAGTCTCAAGAGGTTTCTGGTAGATATTATGTTGTTTTCTTCAGTTTTACTTATTAGCCTAAGATAAGCCCCCACTGCAAACTCCAAATTCCAGTTGTAATACCTCGGAAACCTAGGAAACAATTCAAACTATGTGCTTTTTTATGGTAGTAGACCTGTTCTTTACCCTTGACTTAAGGCACTCGACCGATACGACGACTACGACCAGGCCCCCTGACATCACGCAACCAACCAACCAACCAACCACGTAAGCCGCTAATTCCGGGGGATCTGGCGTCTTGGTGGAACGTGATCCCGATCCATCAAGTGCGGTCCTGATATCACTGTCCGCATAGCTGATAGATATAGCTCCACTCCGGTGTTATTTGTCTAATTCGACAACACAGGGCCCAGAGGCAGATAAACGGCGAGGCGCTATAATATTTGGCCATTGTTTTTGTTTTAGTTTTTTCAGCTGCAATGTGTTGACAAGCATTTTGATTAGGAAAAGAATGGTGCGGAGCTGGAGCGGAGTGGGAGAGGGAGCACGGCACGTCTCTGGTTCATGTGTGGTACGGGGCGGATAATGATGTACGAGGTACAGGTTGAAGTTGAATGATAGCCATGCCGGGAAAAACAAGTGATTCACATGGATATCTGTTGGCAATTATTATTTTTTGGGAAGAGATACCAAAAAAGGGAGTTACGAAACCAAATCAGGCGCAGACAAGGTCGTTTATAAAGATGATATGTGTAAGTCCCCGCCAAGAACAACCTTCGATTAATTGCCTCCTTGAGATATACTAAAGGGTACAACGCATTTCATAACTAAAGCAACTTAACACCAGCTAATTGAGCTAAGCCTCCTGCTATTAAGTTGTAATTGCAGTGAATCTCACTATATACATATATATGTACCCTCGAGTGCCAATGTCCTTACAACGATCGATAGGGAAAACAAAACTGTTGAGAAAGCGCCTTCTGCAAATAGAATTCCTTGTTTATATGCGCCCAATCCTATTATAAAGATGTCGAGATTATCGCCACTTAATCGCCAAATAATTGGCTCGGCGTCGTAAAGATGTATATGGAGGAGAGTCTAGCACTCTGGAGCCGCTCCCCGTTGAGTTTTAGGTGCCACTTCAGACGACCACCACGCTGGGTGTTTGGCCACTGTCCGGGCACGTGTTTTTGGCACACACTTTGGTCCCGTATCTACTGGATGGCAGGAGTGGGTTGGATTTTGTTTCATGTATATGCATATGACTCTCGTTTATTAATACTAGTGCTTGGCATTATCTTTTTGTAATACTGACCCATCGGAGGCGGTCAGTTTTCAGACACCTCAATAACAGGTGCTTCCAGAAAGAAAGTAAAGAAATGGTGAAACTGAAGTGCTGAGATAAGCCCATAATCAAGGTTGTATCATGGAAGGCAGCTTATCGAAGTTGGGGATACTGTTCAGCGATTGCCAAGCTGGGAGCTCGAACAAAAAGGGCCATCCAGGTTTTGTAATCCTTACAGCGCCGTGCTTGCTCCGACGATGTGTAAGCTTTGTTGTTGTGTCTCTAAGCTTGCAGTTCTCTCTCAAATAACTCTTAAAGGCTCCGTTTTCATAAGAGAAAGGAGAAAACTCCTCTCAGTGCCCATCTCTGCTTTTTTGCCCAACCGGTCCATGTCGATGACTTGTTTGTTTATTTAGGGGGATTCCCTTATCTGGGATCCGCCCCAATTACATACCACGCACAAGTGATTTAAGACCCTGATAACCTAATCGTTGGCAGGCCTTTAAAGCTCTAGCTTTGGGGTTAATCTCACAGCAGGTCAATTAGTCAACTAGAACAGCCAATAAAAACATGAGGAGGAGGCAAGGAATCTAGTTAAATATATGTATTATAATATGCTTTACAACTAGGCGGAAACAAAGAATCGAATGTATTGCGACAACACACGCAGCGGAAGTGGCTCCTTCTCATCAACATCTCTCATCATCATCCCAACCGCCACTCCGCATCACTTCAAGATGGACCATTTGAGTTGTTCGCGCGCCGATTGCAGAACCTAAAAGATAAATAGCACACAACACATATAGAGATACAGCAGTTATATCGTTCAATTAGTTAATTGATCAGAGTCAAAGCTTCCAGAACATAGTTAACATATTTATTAGATCGATTCCAGAGAGTACAAAGAAATGGGGGCTATTTTTAGGGGAAAATAAACAGAATGTAGTACTCAAAAATGAAACAAAAAATGTAACACTATATCTAGACATAAAGTTGATGACTTTAAACGTTTAGTAAACACAAGACAATAAATTTCAAAGAGGAAAACATGTACAATTATTTAAAATAAAACAAGAAATGTATTACTAAACACACAGATTGCGCAAAACGCCTACCTTACACACTCCATTCAGCTAATAAGATAACTAAAAATGAGCATAAAATTCCAAAATACGTATTAATCGCTTTTATTTGATCATTTTTACGAGTACAACGAAACGGGTTAATTTGCATGTGAAAAGTAATTCTAATAAAAACGAAACAAAACTAGACAGGAACTAATAACTAAATGTAAATTGATCGAAAGGCCTACCAATTAATGTACAAGACACTTAAACGAGCTACGAAGTAGAGTGGGGTACAGAGTGGCTACCAAAATAGACCATTTAGGGTGTTAGTTACCTGGGCAACGGTCTGTTCGGCAATGGGAATGTCATCGTTGCGCAGATCGACGCGTTTCACCACGGACGAGGGATCCGCATCCAGGATAATGCTGTTTTGGATATAAATTGGGTAAACAGGTTAAAAAATTACGTTCTGAATACTAATATACAGTGATGGGAAAGGGTCTTCTTTTATGTTACCTAAAAATGATGTTGGAATCCAGAAAAATATAAAGTTTTTCTGAAGAAAAGTTGGCTTATGTTTTTTAAGAAAATCCAAAGGGAAAAATCCTAATAAATACCTTTGGCGGTTGGAAAAAATATGAAAAGAGAGTTTTAGGTTTCGAATTTTAGGAATAAGCCATGCAATGATAGGGCCAACTGATGCAATCATAAAAGTGCTCCTAAAAGGGTGACTAACACGTTGAGCATTAGACCTTTGGGGGATTAAAGACCACAATCCCATCACTGCATTTCCTAGACAAGTTAATGCCCACCCTCCGTCGCAGATCTCATCAAAGGCCAGCATAATGATCTCCAGGTTCTCCAGCACCAGTCGCTTCTCCACATTCTTCTTGAGAATCAGACTGATGGAGTCGTACAGGCAGTTGAGCACGGACAGGAGAATCAATTCATTCTCGTAGGCCGTGCCCATCACGTAGAAGAACAAGTCCACGTTGCTCTTGTAGACACAGGTAAGGCCGTCCAGCATGATGATTTCCGTGTTCGACCGGTGCGTCTTATTGAAGAGGTTCTTCTCAAAGGCCTTCTGCTCCTTCAACGTGGAGAGGATGTTTTTGTCGTAGTACTTGGCCAGGATGCGGTTGCCGTCGTTGTCCATGATGCACATGCCCTTGATGATATCCTGTGGCATGGGGAATACTTTAAAATCAATTGGTAATTTATAAATTTAGCCATTTACCATCATAAATCCGTCCATTTTCGCTGTTTTTTTTTTGTTTTCGTGTCTTACACGTCACATTAGAGATGACCTAGTGACTGGTTGCGGCAGACTATTGCAGGTCGCAGGAGGTTATCGATATATCGTTTACCATTTGTTGCCCTGCCGAATATTTAATATCGATATTATATCCCATTGAGCTATCGACTAATTTAGAACATTTCCATTTGAATATGTTGGCGCGCCTGCAAATAGTCTTAAAGCAGGAACCGTAATCATTATAATTTTTAAAGATAAAATAACTTCAATGATATATGGAATATGGAATGATATATGGAATTTTTAATTATTTAATTCATGAAATTGGGGAGAGGGGGCAGTATTGTTGTTGCAATTGAAAATTTAATGAGTCAATTTGGAGCATTGGGCAGCCAGAATACCAGGCGAACATAAACAAACAGCAAGTG
>JAEIIU010043956.1:0-11534 GCA_018874675.1 Drosophila baimaii
GTAACAAATTATCTGCAAGGGTATATAAACTTCGGTTCTGCCCGAAGTTAGCTTTTCTTACTTGTTTTGTTTTAATTCTATTAAGCTGCGTTTCAGTATCATTTGTAAAAATAGTTCAGGAAAATATATCTGTAATAAATTGAAATTTTTAATATAACTATAAACATAGAAACATATATAAATATTTAATAATTATTATAAGTGGCTTCGTTGGAATTTTGGGTATACATATGTACATATGTAAATATGTATAGGAATGATTTTACATACAAAATAATGATAAACAAGTAAGAAAATCTAACTTCGGGCGGAGCCGAAGTTGATATACCCTTGCAAATAATTTATTACTTATAAAACAAGAGTTCGATACTAAGAGCATTAATTACACGAAACACCCTGTTTCGCATATATGTTTTATATAATAGGTATCAGATATAATTGGCCGGTTTTAATGCAAAGTGCTCTTATCATTTAAAAAAGCATGTATAATGTAAAATTTATGTAAAATATAAAATGCATAAGTAAAATATGAATTTAGACCGATCTAAATGATATATTTTTTCGATTTCAATGAAAATTATAGGGTGTGGCTTTATTCATATTATAGAAAAACAAATAAAGTTTTATTTAAATTACTTTAAAAATAGCGAAAATATGCCAATTTCCTCCGATCGTTCCTATGGGAGCTATAGGATATACTAGTCCAATTCCGACCGTTCCGACATAAATATACACTGCTTGCAAAAGATATAGTCTATCCGGAAAGTTTTAGCCCGATAGCTCAAAAACTGAGATACTAGTTTGCATATAAACCGACACACAGTCAGACAGACAGTCAGACGAACATGGTTAGTGATGCTGATCAAGAATATATATACATAATATGTATTATATATACATACATATGTATACTTTATGGTTGCAAACATCATGGCGAAACTATAATACCCTGCAAGGGTATAAAAGCGGGGTATAAGCAACCTAATCTGCATAAAGAAATTTTAGCTTACAGCTAGAAAAATTTTATTTGTTTATTCAGTTGACAGCCCGAGCACTGGCTAGGGATCCAGTAAATTGGACTGTATGCTTAGATGTATATATGTACATACATACATATGTACATATGTACATACACACATAAAATGCACCCACAGCATTTTTTAAGAACGCAGTTCCTTTCTTCTTCGAAACAATACATACATATGTATGTACATATGTATACAATTAGAGAACATTTTGTTCGAGAAGAAGCATACATATGTATTTACGTATTTTCATAAATGTATGAACATACAAATATTTATAAAAATTAAAATGAATTACCTCAAAGTATTTTCCAGGAGTTAAAACCTATTGCAGGGCGTTTTAAATATTTGTAATATTTTTTAATTTAAAATGTATATATCCTTTTTTTTTCAGTAAACTATTAAACAAATTACCATTTTTGAACACTCCCCTGACTATACCTAGGCCATCTACTGTTTGGTCACCCACACACATGACCCGTTCTTGAAACTGCAGAGCTAGGAGGGGCTGGCTGGCTGTTTGCTCAGCTCAAATATAAATTATCACAAATCTGTTTGCTCCAGTGGACCACTCGGTGGTCAACACTCCACTCTCCATGGTGTGTCAAAGACATCAATTCCGAGCCCGAGCCCAGGCAAATCAGACAGTAAATTTTGCGGTGCGCCCTGGGTCCAGGACAATTGACCGGCGCGCTGCTCATCATGATGCTTGGGCAGAGGGAGGACGTTCCCCCCGCCCAACCAGCCGTAAGTAATTAGGAAATTTGCAAAATTTTCCATTTGCCGCACATGAGTCTGCAATTCTGGCATTGTCCTCCTGTCTCCTGCCACCGCCAATCCTTGCATCCGAACACTGGAAACCGACCGCATTATGCACACAGGCGGATCCCATTTCCCATCGAACACTTGGCCAAAGGACTGTGTGTGTGTTTGCAAGACAAATAGCAGTTAATTATTACACAGCACTCGTCCTTAATCCATTTATAATAATTCATCTTGGCCAGACATTGAACACTTGTTATTGATATTTGCCCCATGGTCTCCGGTATTTACCCACAGCATTTGGGGGTGTAAGGATTGGATTACAAATGACACACACATTTTGTGTGTGTGTGTAATTGGCAGTTATGTGTGTGATGGCCTATATCCATGGGAATTACAGATTTAGTCAGGGTTTTATTATTAATTAAAATTAGGGGAAGTAAGCTTTAATTTTTGTATAATAATATGTATAATATACATACTGAAATAAATATAATTTTATGTAGTATTTTCAAAAGTTTCGATTACATAAAGATATAAGATATGTACCTATGTTTGGCTTTCAACTAAATCTCAAAAGCAAAGAATTCTTAAAGCTATATTCCATGGCAGCCGTGAGATATACAGTAGAATCCGGTTATAACGACTCTGCTTATAGCGTCCGTCCGGTTATTACGACGGCTTGGTTGGTCCCCATAAAAAAATTAAAAAATTAATTTGTTTTATTCTTAAAACCTATTATGAGCAAGGCAACCATAAAATAAACAAACCAAATTTTTTTTGCTTCTTCCGGTTAGTGCGTCTTCCGGGTATAACGACGGTCCCTTGAAAGTCGCTATAACCGGACTCTACTGTAGTTATATAGTTTATAGCTAGTTATAGACTGTTAATAGAGATAGCTCAAAATATAAGATACTGCAACTATGGCCTGATGGACACACCTGCTGATACTGATCAAGAAAAGGTCACTAACTGATGACCAAATGTATTAGACGTTTTAAGGCCATTATATTTTAAAAAGATTTAAATTTCGTACTTAAAGACAAAGAAAGTAGTTTTTAAACCAATAATAAGTTAGCAGCGACTCTCTAAAATATATACAAGCAAAAAAAAACATAAAAACGCCTTATTTAATTTTACGTTCTTCCTGCTCTCCTATTTCTACTATATACTATATATATGTATATATGTACATACTATTTATATCAGTGTGTCAATAGCTTGTAGCCACACAGTACATACACACAGGTATTAAATATATCCGCATCGGTAAGCGTAAATGGATAGGAAATGTTCAACCTCAAATAAATGAATATGTGTATCCAGCCAGGACTGCAAATAGTTTACGAACCCCAAGCCCAAGGACTCCTTACCGCTGCCCGTGTCCTTCGTTCGGGTTGTGCGTGTGCTTACAACTTGAAATTGATTTACTTTTGCTGCAGGCCAATTTGGCACGCTCATTTGGCCGGGGCCAATGAGTTGGCGCTTGTAAGAGTTGGCCAACACAAGCACAATACAACATGCTCGTAATTAAGCGATGGTGCGTCCCCGGAGTGTAGTTAATGCTGTGGTGCCATAAATTTGACTTTTGTCTGTCTCTGTCTGTCTGTGCTCCGATCCTCCAATGTCCTGTGAATTGGGTTATTTACGAGTGGCTGCTGCATTTGTCAGGTGAAAACGAAGGTAAGGTGGAGTACGAAAACTATAGCTAAAAGCGTTTTTGGATTGAATTTGGCCAACACCTTCTGGGAATAAAATACAAATCTACCTTGGGCTTAAGTGGCGATTGAGGGGAAATTTAATTACATTTGAAATACGTAAGAAATCTATCATTTTAAAGCTCGCCAAGGCCGGATTCCACATCATTTCCCTGCCATGTGCCATGGTCGCTTTGACTTTGATGGTGGACATGTTGGGAGCAATCAAAACTGAAGCACACATGCCACCATCGGCTCTGGTAATTTCCCCACTCGCACAGGCCTGGTCCTGGTTGTTGTAGTTGACGTGGTAATTTGGCTATGAACGAGCGAGGACCTTTAAAGCTTAGGCACTCAACACATTTTCCTTTTGAAAATGGAGGACGAGAGAGGAGGGCTGGTTTAAACTAGGGGAAACTGCACTATCTGTAAGTTTTTTTGTTGTTGATTTTCTGCTGCAAAGTGCATTCGCCAAAGAAAACTCCGGCTGCGAGTCGAAGGAAGCGTTGCAAAGATGCGACAGGAGACGCCTATCATCGACACATGTAAGCAATGGGACATGTACACGGAGACAAAAGGATACAAAATCAACATTTTGGTTATTTAATAATATTTTTAAAGAATGTAATAAATAAATAATAATTTCCTAACCCTACCAGTCGTATACTTAATATTTATTTGATTTGAAGAGAAAAACCTTCCATTATCCTTTTCTAATTATTATTATTTTCCCCTTGTGTACTCATGGCAAGCTGTCTAGCTGTCGACTTGTCCATCTGCCTGGTCGTTACATTCTAATATATGACAATCTATGGCAAAAGCTAAAATGGATGTGGAAGGAAGCTGCTTCCTTGCTCTGGAGGACTCCGCCACTCAGGTGTGCACGTTTATGAACAACATAATGGCGGATTCAAGTTGAGGGGAAAATAACACCCCCCCTCGTGTACGAGTGGGGTTTGGGTGGGGCTTGAAGGTGAGAGACAAGCTCATGCAAATATTCATAAGGAAAATATTAAAAATGAATTACCAGCTCCTGGCACACACGCACACACACACAAGGCACAACGCAAACTCCCAGAGACACATCGCGAAGTTGGAAGGGAACCAAAACCCACTCCGTGTGAAATAAAGTTTGAATGTTTATGTTGCGCACAGAAGCACTGCCATATACTGGGTGAATCCAACGATGTTTGCAGCTAATTCACTGCCAGTTTACCCTGCGATGCTTTGCCAAAAGGTTAGCGCAAACAAAAGCAGATGGAAATATATTAAAGAACTAGTTTAAAACCTTTAAAGAAGGACTGGGTCTCTTACTGATTTTCTTGTTATTTATAATCAAATTTAAATAGATAAAGGTAAAGGATTATGGTAAATAATATGTTATGAAAAGGTTATACTTTCCTTGTGAATGACCTATTCCTTGAGAATAGAATATTTATATTCCTGATATTTTCATATTTCTCATTAATTTTTGTTATATTTAAAAGTTAAAATAAGCATCTGTAGAGGCTTATGGTAAATAATATTTAATGAAAAAAGACAAAGGTAATTTCTACTTTCCTTGGGAATTACATATTCCTTGAAGATAAAATATTTATATATTTATATTGCTGATATTTCCATATTTCTCTGCTTTCCATCACATCCTTTTATGTATTCTCTGTAGGCTTAGTCTAAGGTGGTTTAAATTTAAATCTAGATCTCTGGTTTTGCCTCAAAAATATTTTGTAAGTAAAATGGAAGAGCGATTAGCATAGAACCAATCTTGAAGTTATATCAAAAGCCGAATTCGAAGTCAATAAATTTTCAGAAATAAACGTAGGACTCCCCCCAGCTGAGGCAGAAATGAATTCCATTTTATTTTATGGAGCAAATGCTTTGAATTTTCAATTAGGCGAACGAACATCAATGATTTCCCACAATGAAACAGAAACAGAAGGCAGGCTGGCGCAAATTCAAAAACTCAGCCGCGTGAGGTCGGTTAATTTGCTCATCTTCTCGTGGACGCGTTCGTGCACTCGCAGCGCATCCGGCGGAATCGCTCTCTCACTCACACACACACACACACACACACTCTTGAGCAGGGGCAGTCGCCTGCCGTTCATGCATGACCATGCCAGTGTTTTCGCCGCTCCCCCTTCCGTTCTCGTTTTCTGCCATCGCTTACATTTCCGCTTCCTTTCTTTTTTTTTTGGCAAGTAGTCCTCGACGATGTCGCCTTGGGGGTCCTTGGAGCCGGGACACAAAAAAAAAGGAACATTTTCGATTCGATTTTTTGCCAATTGCCCGAGACTCTGTCCTGTCGACGGGGCGTATGACGAATACGTTGAGTACGTGCCGCCGACGTTACTCATACGCACCGTAGGACTCTGCCGGCACCGCATCTTCTTCCGCCGAACATTTTGAAGCTGCTCCACCACGAACCCTATTTGTTTTTCGCTTTTGCATATTTTGCGGGCAATTTGGGTAAAAGGATTTCCACACTCTGCCTTTGCGGCTTTCGTTTTTCGCTTAGTTTTCTCGACGGCTCCTCGCGACTCCTCCTGACTCCCTCCATTTCTCCTCAGCGCCTCAGCAAATCGCTCACGTAAAATATGCATGCGTTTCCTTGGCGGTTTTCGCTCTCAAGTGCTTGCAATTCAATTACATTTCGATTGATTTTCGTGTTTGGCCCCCGAACAGAGGCGGGAAACTCTTGGTCCTGGTTATGCATGGAGCGTGTTTTTTGGGCGATTTACGAGCCTGAACCGGCATTTTCCGCAAGCGAGGCTTGTTTGTTGAGAAAGAAACTTACACTTAGGAAAAGCATATGCTGTTTATGTACTTGGGAGCAGCATGGAAAACGGACCTTACAATATTTAATAAATTTAAGGAAAGAGAACTTAAAGAAGATTGCAGAAAGGAGAGGAGGAGCTTAAAGTCATTAGATACCCAAAGAAAATAGTTTAATATTGAGGGTAAAATTATGATCTAGATAAAAAATCACAGTAAAAAGAGTAGAGTAACTAAATCGTACCTTTTAGCTTAATTTATTTATTTGCAAACATTAATAAAAATATATATAAATACAATCCCCTAACATGTGCCTTAATTGATTGTTTGTTTTCGTTTCAAATTTATTTCGTCGCGTCGGATTAGCCAATAAAATTCTTTTGCAGCATTCCATTCCATTCCATCAACATTTTTATTGCAAACGGCGAGACGGCACTGAAATTGAATGCCGAAATCAGTGGATACACAAAGCAGAAAAAGCCATTCAAAATGGCAAGGATACACAGATGCAGATATACGCCAATAAAAGTACAAGCACAGATATAGATAAATGTAAGCAATATTGTAGAAATGGGGGTTATGTGTATACGTAGTTACTTGCCTTAAAAAAAAAATAAAGTATAAGGCTGGCAGCACGCCGAAAACAAATAAAATTAAAGAGGGGAAGACCCAAGAATGGGTCAAAAATGTGTATCGATGGGCAAATCAATAAGAAGTTTCGAGGTCGATGAATATGGCAGGTATTTATTCCTAATTCATATCCAATGTTCATCCACTAAAGACCCAGCCATGTATGCTGTTCTCTTCAGAGAATTCCTTTTGCTTTCATCCAAATGTATGTTTTTAATCAATTCACCTCTTCATGTTGCAGCAAAATGTCGTAGAAGAGATTTATTCAACCGAATTGATGGCTCAATTATCCAAATGTCTACGGCACAGGCTTAATGGTCTTTGGAGCAATAAATATCGGCGCAGAATACGTGTGTATATATATTCCGCTTCATTATCGGGATAGACAAAGTGTGAAACAAAGTACAAGGAATCAATTAAAATTTGCCAAAGTCGTATCGTATCGCGCAAACACACGCCCAAGGTCTTGTCAGCATATCCGTGGGCCTCGTTGAGATTCCCAAAATACGCCCACGGGACCCATTCACCTTCAGTGGCCTAATACTCGTAACAAACCCAATCGCATGTGTACATATGTACATTGCAAACTTTGGTTCGTATTCTCAAAAGCTTGGGGCGGCGTTCGGGACTCGCCTCCACCACCACACATCCTTTATGCGCCACCATACACACAATGTGATGAGAAAATGAAGGTAGTTTGCATCGTGCCCAGATATATGTATATATACTATATATAGACAGTCAGTGTGTGGGCGCATGCAAATATCATTCAGTTAATGGTCTTAGATGGCATAACAGATGGAGAACGTTTGCTGCATTCTCAAAATATTTGTTTCGGCATCCACCTACTGACATTATTGTTCTTGTGGAATATTCTCTCATCGATAGAGGAACTTTTAGTATGAAAGTATAGGTCCTATAGGTCCTATATTTAATACAGCTCGAATGAGAGAAATATGAGAAAGAGAATATTCTGTTTTGAGAAGAGATCGGACTGCTGTCATTTCTGGTCTCCTGGTAATTCTCACTCTTCGGCATATATGTCTATGTTCCTATAGGAACTTTTAGGGTAAAGTTAAGGGTTAAAATATATCCAAGATATTTTGCAAATCGCAATGAATATTTAAAGATATTTTCAAGCCACACATTGCCATAACTTAAATCAAATTAATGTAATTATTATAATAGAAATACCAGCAAACAGCAATATATTAAACATTTCTAAATCCACACGTTCTGTGCTCTCTTATTACATAATTAACTTAGCAGAAAACAAGCTTTGGGTCAGACACATTTATGGGAAATCTAATTCAATAACTAATATCTAATTTCATCTTGAAGATAGGATGCACACTGCAAATAAATAAGAGCCGTGACTCCTACTGCCCTTCAAGTGGCAGAAGGAGGAGCCATTCCGTGCTCCGGAAGCACTGCAGATGGCAGGCCGAGGACCGCTTTTGGAGGGGCAGATAAGCGGTCATAAGATTATTTTTACTAGTGACCCGATGACCGTAAAAACGAACGCCCGCAGCAGCGGCGAGTGTGCGGTTTCACCCAACACTCGCTCATGCGGACATCCTGTGCCGGAGGAGCGGAGCTACCATGTCCTGGCTGTCCACCAATTTGCTTTGTTGTCGCATCGCAGCCAGCCCGTCTCGTCTGCCTCCGTTTTATGAACTGCGAACTCATCTTCCGCCCTTTGCCGTTTTTTGTGCACTTACTTTCTGCCTTTATTTTGGCACCAACGCGACGCGAAGAGTGTGGAGTCGGAGCTGCTGCTTCCTCCCCCGGTTCGATGATAAAAATGAGGCTGCCCGTAAAATTTTACGGTCTAAGGATTGCGGCGGTATCGCCTTCAAGGGACCCATATATATATTGTTCAGCACTTGAAATTAATGCCTGATTGACAACGCCATCAAAGCGCAGCGAGGACACGACGGAAATTACAAAATTTAACACATTTTATGTGGCTGAAAGGAACATATGAGGATACTTGAAAAAATATATATTCTGTGGACAATGTTTTCTCTATTGAATTGTTTTTTAAATTTTTGTTAAAGGTTAAACTTAAAAACCCATGAAGATAAATAAAATAATATATTTTCCAAGGGATATATATCTTTTTTTATTGAATATGATTTCTTTACAGCTTTTGTAGTAGAAACCATTGGTTACATAGGGGCGGGGGTTTCCTTAAACTGACTTCGATTTGTTTATTAATTTTGATTAATTCTATGCAAAAACTATACTATATATTTTGGTTCATTCTATAATATTCTTGTTTCATTCTATTATGTTCTTTGTAAAATTAAACAAAACGAAATCGAAATCAGAAGAAGTCCCGAAATATATAAAAGTTATTCTTGAGTTGCAAGTTGAAGCTTTAAGAAATTCCTTAGAAGTATTAAAGTAAGTTTTTCAATGCAATTTGTCAGTGTGCAAGTCTCTTTTGGTAGTCTTACAAGCCACCACCAGTAGCAGCTGGTGTCTCCTCTGATTTCCCCTGTTCCAAGAGCTTGCATCTCATGCTCTCCATACTTATGGCCTTCAAATGGACATCCTTTGACGGGGCCATGGCCTCCACTTCGGCACTTTTTTCCGCATTCGGATCCTTGAATTTCATGTCAATGGTCTCGCCACTCAGCGGATCATCGCTGGCCTTGGCAATGGAGCGCAGCACTCCGCCCACACTGCGATTGCGTGCGGCTGGCTTTGGGGGATCGGGATCTGGGATGGGAGATTCGCCAGCGATTTGGTCGGACATCTTGGAGTAACGCGTGTATATCTTGTACTGATTGAGGTCGAAGGCCTTGCCGCAGTAAATATACTGCTTAATGGTCTTCTTTCGGAGTTTTTGGCGATTCGCCGAATCGCGAGTGGTGGCCCCAACGGCCACCAGGGCGATGTGACTCTGGCTGTACCTCAAGTGGAAGCCATCGCTCTGGCAGCTGCTGACCACAGCCCGGATCACATCGGCAGTGTCGATGGTGCGGCGCAGAAGGGTGCTCAGTGCCGCGGCAATCTTCGGGAAGTGAGCCGGATCAAAGACGGCCCTGGCCAGCGGTGTCAGCAGTATCTTGTCCCGTGGATTGTGCTGTGGCGGCAGCAGGGAGCAGAATCTGCTGGCAGCCAGCAGGCCAGCCTGCTTCAGAGTCAAGTATAGCTTGCCACCGCCAAGGCGTGGCTGGCCGGTGATCGGCTTCTGGAAGGTGTAAGTGTACACATAGACGCTGCCGCCGCCATTGAAGACCAGGCGCCACATCTGATCCCGGGCACTCTGCTTCAGGTGGCGCATCTTGGGACCCAGCTCAAACAACACTCGATTGGCAAAGTCCAGACTTTCTAGATTCTCTGATTCCGGACCGTGGCGAAAGTCCGGACAAATCTCGGCGAAAGTCTCGCTGAGCTGATTAAAGTCCAATTCGTTGGCACGCCCTCGGGATCCGCTGGCCATGATTTCCTGGAATATATTGGAACCATAGAATAAATAATTAGGTTATGGGGTTTTATGTAAACAGAGAAACGAATAAGAGATTTGCATACTATTGCCTAAGTACCCTCTTTTCTTCTATTATTTACATTTCTTGTTTATTACTTTGTGAACATCTTATTTGAAAATTTGTAGCTGTATTTTCTTTCTCAATTTTAGTGTAATTGACTAAAAGGATTCTTTAAAAATTAAATTTACTTAAGCTATAATTTCTGAAAACATTATTTTATACTAAGGATTTTAAAAAAATTTATTATAACCATTGATATTGACGACAATTATTGTATGCACCATAAACTAATCAATTTACCTCTCTAAAAAGATAAATAGTATGTACATTATTTATAATAAATTAAACTTTACCACTTTATAGGCGATTTTTCACAGAACAATGATTTTTCACAACTGCTTACAAATATATAGATGTATTTCTCATGAAGCTATCCGTATAAAAGATTTGTTGACACTAAAAATGCTGAGTATGTGATCTGGAGTAAAGATTTAAGCACTCACAGTGTGAGTCTCACATCAACAAAGAAGGCTTATGAAAATGTAAACAATTGGAAACACCAAGAACTTTTTTAAAATGAAAATATAAACAATCGGAACTGCTTAGTGTCTCAGAAACGTTTCGCTCCCCTTGAAGTCCGGCTTTAACTGTGGGGACCGCGACTCAATTGAATTCGAGATTCTGATAGAAATCAATCGATATAGCTATCGCAACGTAGACTTTCTTCTTCGATAAATTGAGACAACACAGCAAGAAAATATAGGGTATTTAAAGAGATATATGTATGTATATAAACAGTATTTAAACAAGTAAGAAAAGCTAACTTCGGGCGAAGCCGAAGTTTATATACCCTTGCAGATAATTTGTTACTTATAACAGATTTTGATTAAATATAACATGTATAATGTAAAATGTATGCAAAATGTAAAATTTATAAGTAAAATATGAATTTAGAGCGATCTTTTCAATGGCAGCTATGTGAAATATAGGTCCGATTTTAGTGATTTTTTGCCTAGCGTGTATCTTTATTTATATAATAGAAGCACAAATTAAGTTTCATTAAAATATCTTGAAAAAGACCGAAAATATGCTAATTTTCCCATATCGTTCCTATGGCAGCTATATGATATAGTGGTCCGATTCCGGTC
>JAEIIU010043960.1:0-17296 GCA_018874675.1 Drosophila baimaii
TGTACATGGGCAAAGAGCAAGAGAGACGCATTTTACTCGGCTGCAGCGGCAGGAGCAGCCGCTCAGGTGGGCGGACGCCGGCAAGGTTGTTTGAGTCGGTTTTCGGTTTGCATTGCTCAACAGCGCGTTAGCCAAGTGGCGCTAAATGAACAGAGTAGGTAATTAAACCCTTTGCCAGCTAATGAACTCGCCCCAGCGAGACTTCCTGCCTCTAACCACCCCGCCTCCCATGGAAGCCCGTAAAAATAAGGTTAGCTATCCGGCCAGCACGCGCGCACTTTTATCTTTTCAACTGCAGAGGAGATATAACTGTAAATATTTAAGTGCGCTGCTTAGTGCCAGGAATTACTTAATTACCTGGGCAGCCTTTGAGGGAGCCCGGGCCGGGTCTGGCTTGGCCCAGCTCGTCCTGGCTCGTCTTGGCTCGTCCTGGTGCAAATAGAAATCAGTGAAAATGGTCACAAACTTGCCATTTGCTATTAGCAAATGCTTCTTTTAGGCTTTAGTTCTTTTTTATGATTTACAAACAGTTTTGCACTAAGTTCCATTAATTTTTTTAACTGAAATTGCATTGATTTAAAATACTTGCATCTTGCTTTCTGGAAATGTCTGCCTGAAATGTACCAGGAGAAGCAGACGAGAGTTTCCTTTTAGCTGGTATATGAGAGAGCTGTACAATATTTCTCTCCGAAACCAAACCGATTAATTTTCTTTATTCAGAGATCCTATTTCTATGTGTTTGTATAAATAATCCCAAGATGTTACCTTGCTCAAGCCGTAACTACTTTCCTTTCCCGGAACTGAGTTATCTTACATATAGCTCTCATTCTACTAATTCCTTGTGGCAATCACTTATGCCAGAGAAATTATCCGAAGTAACTATGAGCATTTTAAAGTCAATTCAACCGGACAGAAGGCAATTTAAGGGAAGCTTTAACATGTAAAAAAGGGGCGAGTTGCGATGGGCGGGGGTGGTTGGGTGCCTTTTCTGACTGTGAGAGGACGAGAGTCATTTGTTTCCAAAAATTAGTTGTGAGCCCGTTTTCCATATCAAGCAATTGTTGCTTTGTTGTTGCCTTTTTCTGTTGCTCGTTGTGTTATTCGGGGCAAACGTGTCTGGCCCGTCGTCCCAGTGCTTCCTGTGACCCTCACATGTACGCATATTCATGCAGGAAACAGATGAGGTTAGAAAAATAACAACTAAAAAGTGTGATATTTTAAAAAGTTAAAAAAATTGAGAGACTAGGAAGAGCCGGAGCCGAAGTTTAAATACCCTTGCAGATCATTTTCACTATTTTTTAAGATATTCGAATGAAACTATATTTATACCTTTTGAATATAACTATAGCCACCTCCTAGAAATTTCATTGAAATCAGACCAATATATCGTATAGCTGCCATAGGATAGATCGGCCTAAATTCATCTTTTACGTATGCATTTTACATTTTACATACAAATTATCTGCAGGGGTATATGAACTTCGGCTCCGCCCGAAGCTAGCTTTTCCTACTTATCTTAATATATAAAAATTGTTTTAATGACTCAAAACTCTTACTTTAAGGGTTTTATTTGAACCTGTTGCTATTATTTTGATCCCAGCTGTGTGTGTGTGTGTGTGTGTTTGTTGAGGGAGCTATCCCATTTTGGGACGAAGCGAGGCGACGTAATGAATGTGTATTTCTCTGGGTGTGTGTGTGGTTACCAGCTACCAGCTACAGATACAGATACAATGTGGCTCCGGACACTGTCCCCTGTTCCCTGCTCCCTGGCCCCTGCCTCCGCCTCTGTCCCCTGCCTCTGGGCCCTCGGTTCTCTCGCATATGAATATGAATTTTATCGAGATTCATGGCAGATGATAATTTTCCCTTGATAACTGTAAACTCGTCTATAGCTCGAAGCGAGGTTGTGCTTGCTTCTACCAAGATCCAGCCATCGTCTGCGTTTGGGCCACGCACACCCACACGCGCACACCCTGACAAGCACACACACACACACTCTTGCTAACTCACTCATTTGGTGTTGAATTTTTTGGCTACTCCCAAACCCCCTTATTCATTTCCTTGTGCATTCATTTGCCTTCATAAAATATAAACAGGGTATTAAAATGTATGAATATCTCAAGCGCTGCCCTTCCCCAACCCCCTTTCCAACCCCACTCCCGTACGCCCCTGGCAACAGCTAATGTTGATAAGTGAAGTTATGACTTTGCCCGCCAGACAAAACACACCAGAGCACTAGGGAGGGGGGGAGAGAGATTTCCCGGGAAAAGGAGTTGCGGATTCGAAGGGTTAGCAGTTAGTTCAGTAGTTCTGCCAGAGATATATCGATGCCCAGATCGCTAAGAGGAGGGTCCTTATGTGTGACTTTAAAGTAAGCAGAGGTAACAGTCTTCCATTAGGAATACGGAGGAACTTAACTAGAAACTTATATATTGGTTGGGTTTCATAAGATTCATAAAGTCTATTAGGTATATACTTGACTAAATTTAAGAAAATGTCTCAAATATCCGTTATTGTTATATATAAACAATCAAATAATTACAAAAAAATACTTGAAAAAGAAAAAAGTATGCTGCAGTATAATTACTTAGTAGGATTCATCTTATTAATAGGCTCGTTAAAGAGAGTATAGTTGGATAAAAAGTATTTTACAGAATAATTTGTAATTGTATTTTGTTATTTAGGGTTTGTTTATTCTGGCATTAAGATACTGACTTGCCAGTTCCCTTATTAATATTCACAAATTATATTGTTCTTATTTCTTGTACTTTTGCTGCATTAAAATCCCGAGTCCCTAGAACCAACTGCACTATATGTATGCTCCTTACTATACTCAAACCCCTCGAAATCTATTTCCGTACTCCCCTCATCTGTCTGCTGCTTCCATTAGCATAACAAGCTGGAGTTTTTTGATAAATTAAGTGTTTATCCAATGGGTCTCTCCCGGGCTAATCTCAACTGAACCGAACCCAGCGGGGGCTGAGCGGAGCTGAGCTTGGAGAGATTGAGTTTGGATTCCGGCACACACACACTAATTTGACTCGCTTGGCACACACTCAACCCCCCACCAAAGAGGCCGAGGGTGGTAGGTGTTGACAGCTCAAATATGCCCGGATTCCCGGATGCCAGGAACCCCAAAAAACACGGGGCTCTGGGCGGGCAGCTTTGACCTTTCGTTATGTACAANAAAAAAAAAAAAAAAAAAAACCAGGAGAGAAGCTGAAAAGGTGGGACCGGACCGCATATGCAAATCAGCTTGGCTAAAGCCCATTTCCACAGCCATTCCTCATGCCCAGTCCTCAATCCAAATCCCTATTCCGACGACGAGTGCATGCGGTTAGCGGACTTTGAAGTTGAAACTCAATTACGAAAAATTCTCACACGTTCGCACCTCCATCCAGGCCAGAAATTAGACGGTGGTTGATGTGGGTGCAGCTGCTCCACGACTATCAGGAATCATCTGCCCCCGTCCTGGGCCCCTTTCCCACTTTTATACCCGCTATAATTTTCGGGCTGTGCCGCAGCTTCGGTTTCGGTTTTGGTTTTCTGCCATAAAAACAATTTGGCTAATTGGTCGAGCCGAACGGCTCAGGTGACGCTTACAGCTTACCCAGCACCTGGCATCGCTGGTGGTCCGGTCGGTAAAACCGCGCTTTTTCCCGCTATTTCACGGCTGAAAATCCGTTTAAATATTGCTTCCAGTTGAGTGCCGGTTCGAATTAGGCTTAAAGTCGCCGGAAAGCGGAGTTTTAAGCCAAAATGCGATTTAAAGCGTAGACCTTTTTTTGTGAAAATGTAGAGAAACTTTAAATGGAATATTTCGAAGACTAACGGAATTTAGCAACAAAAATTACACATCGTTCTCAAACTAGGAGAGTATTTATACGACTAAACTAATGTATTATCCCCGACTGGCATCCCTGTCACTTCAAAGAATTCCTCTTCAACGATTTTTCTTTTCTTAGTTTTTAAAAAATATTAACCATAACTGTCTAGCTTGGTTTTTATTTGTTTAACTTAAAAAAAATATAAAATAAATATATTACCCTTGCTAGTTTCTTGGCTCAAGCTTTTCAGCAAAATATTCCAAAATGAACTGTCACGTTGGGGCTTAAAATGCAAATATATATATTTTACATATTATTGCCGTATTTGGAGATAAAGCCTACACAGATTTCACTTGTTGATCTCTCCCAAGGCTAGCCCCTCAAACTCCATCTGTTCCCGGGGCCAATCTCCAATCTCTCGACTTTACATATATCCCAGCTAATTCCTGCGATGAGCACAAACAATGGTCCTGGTCCTGGCACGTTCCAGGACCTGGTCGCGAAAAAAAGAAGAAAAAATTTTGGGTATTCCCGCCGCCAGAGCAAAAATCGCATATCTAAAAAGGCGTGAAAATAATTTGCATAAATTTATGCCCTTTGATCGCTTCAATTGCTTCGCAGCCGCGCCGCGTAGGCGGTGTCCTTGAGGGGGTTGGAAGGTGGGGAGGGGAGTGCCACCTAATCGACGGCCGTCATGGGAACAGCAGGACGAAGGGCGTTGGCATCGTTTAGAGATGCGCTCGTCCTTCTCAAGTGTTAACTCTCCAGCTGCCACGCCTCCTCCGGGCGCCTGCAGCAAGGCTATGGGGTCCCTTAGACACTAAGAAAAAGGAGCAGAATATTTATAAATATAAAAAATAGAATATATATCTGATGAAGCAGGGTTTGGATTGGTTGAATAACTAAAACGATTTTGTTTAAAATTAAGTAAAAACCGAACTGAAATCGAACTAAATTCTCATGGAGCTAAGTTCCTTATAAAAAAAGCTCATTCATCCAATAATTTAAATTTTAAATAATAATAATAATTTTCTTGCGTGTTTTTTATATACGTATATATGTATATGCACTTGTAATATTATAAATTATTACCTGAAGCTTTCAATTGATTATGAAAACTTTCTTAGCAAATGATGTCCCCTTTCGAGGCCTTGAATTTAAATGTTCACATTTTTATTTCGAGTGCCCAATCTACTTTCTAATTTGTCGCCGACTGCAACTTTGAAGTGCTTCGAACGCCAAGCGCCTGGGATTGTGGACTCTCCGGTACTCTGGGATGCCGTGTCCTGGATTCAGTATTCAGTGCGTTCGAGTCCTGGATTCCGGAATGCTCGGATGATGGGTCGCCTCTTGAGCCGCCTAAAATGGCACTTTAGTGCCTTTTGGGGCGTGTGAAAACAAAGGCGCCAAGTGTCGTGTAGCGACATTGAGTTTGCCTGGCTGCCAGTGCCGCCTCCCCTCCGTAATATGTACATACATATATACTTCTATATATATTTATTTGGCCCCTGCGTCCTGCATCCTGCGTTGTGGCAATTTTCACGTTTAAGCATCTTGAAAATTGTGTCAATTTGTTGAAAATGTCGCTGGAGAATTTGCTGTGGTATGATTTTCGTTTGCCCCACTCTCTCCTTTGGCTCTAAAGTAGGCTCAGGGGAGGAGGACTCACCCACACACACAGTGTCCGGTTTTGGGGCTGGCCCAAAAAAGTATGCTACAACAAAGTAAATATCAATCTAGCCCCAAAGTCTGTGCCCAACTAAGGGCGGGGAGGTTGGGTCAGAGGTAGCACGGAGAGAAAAGGGAACTTCAAATGGGAATTATGTTTTAAATTGGTTCAATTTGTTGCTGAAGGAGACGTATTTATATGTCCAAAGAACAGAATTCGTAGCTTCCTCAGGTAATATTCATTATTTGTATGCGTTTTCTATAGACTTTTCTCTCTGTGCTTCCGTCATCACATGAAGATGAGTTTTTCGTTTCGCTGGAACCGCAACTTATGCTTTAAAGTGGATGTCGTGTCGTCTCGTCCAGGGATGAGATCTGTGTATACAGCCAAAGAATGGGAAGGGTTTCGTTCGGTGGCAGTTTTTTCTGTGTGTTGTTGCTACGTTTTTGGACAGCTGGACCTGGCACGCCCCCAAAACGGAAGCTGGCTGTGGGCAGGGGGTTGGGCTTGGACCTGGACCTAAAATCGAGGAGTGAAAGGGGCAAGCGAGACAACGAGCCAATGCATGAATGGAACAGCTGTGGCCATTTCCTTTTGGCGGCTTTCGGCTTTTGGTCTCAAACAACCCAACGATGGACCAAGGGAGCAAATACCATGGACCATGGATGGATGAGGACTCTACGTTGACGCACATTAACACACATTGTTCTAAATAATAGAAAATGATTTCGGAGGGCTAGACGTTAGTCGACTGGGAAATACCCCGATAGTTAAGAACCCGAATAAAAACGGTGTAGTAATATTTTTCTTACAATAATTGTTCAGTTTTAAAGACAAATTGCATGAAAACTATTTTTCCCCAGAATTATTTTGCTTTATTAAATAGGCTCTTTAGTTACTTCATATTTAATATATATATATTTAATTTAAAGCCAGATTAATACGCTTTCCTAATTATACAATAATATAAATATCCTAAGATTGATTTTTTTGTTAAATAACTCCCAGCATACCCAACTTTCCTTCGCAACGTAACGAAATTAAAATGTCACGATGAGAAAAAAGGGGACGAACGCTGCTCCTTTAAATGCACATGTGAGGGGGGAGGGGTGGGGAGCAGGAGGAGGAAGAGATAAAGGATGGGCGATGAAGGACGAACGGGTGTGTTTGTCCTTTTTTTGCGAAAATCTGATTAAAATATTTGAGTTTGCCTTTTAATGTGATTTCTGAGCATAATAAAAAGCGAAGCCCGAGACCGTTTCTACTTTTTTCTGTTTTTACGAAAAGTAACTGTTGCCGTGTCCGGCATTTGGTCAGCCCCGGTTAACGGTTGCAGGGGGTGGCTCTATGTCCGGAAAACGGACTCCGGACAGCGGGGACTGATTTAGTTGGCATTTGTTTTGCGGCTCGGCCCGTCCTTACGCGTCTCTCGAATATATCCTTTCGCCCCTCATTGCTAGTTCTTTTTTGATGACTCCAACTTCCATTTTTTTGGGCAGGGAAAAGTGAAATAAAACAAAGTAATTTGCGTGTAATGAGGGACAAACGAGAAGGCTTTCCATCGATCGATTGCACTTCGATCGGAGGCGGTCTTGGTAGTCCACCCCACTCCCACACCCACTTTCACCCACAAAACCCGCCACCCACCGCTCTCTGGTCATGTGAACTTAATTAATTAAGGCCCTCGGTCGACAGCTGCTGGACCGGAGACCCAAAAAACTGGGCAGGAAAGCGGGGAATCACTCAAGCGTCTATTAATGCAAATCAGTGCCCCATGTCTTGGGTGCTTCGGCGATGGAGCTGGCATGTGTCTGTCCCCTGTCCCTCCCTCTAAAGCGCCAGCTATCCTTGCACAGAAAACAAAAAAGTAGAGTCAATGATTTAGATAAATTTTAAATCATTTTAGAATATTTCTTGGCTAATTTTAACTCAATCAAATAAATACTTAAAGCTTAAAACATTCGCAATCAGCCTTTTCTTGGCAACGAGGCGGGTATTAAATATTTTAAATTGCTTTATTTGATCAACTTAGTCAAATCTAAGGAAATATTTTAACTGCAATTACCAAATGCCTAGGGAAGAAGAAATTCAGCTGTTTCTGACATTGCCAATGTACTCATCTGTAAAGTACTGCTAACAATGGCAATAAATAATATAAATCTAAACTACAAAATGCTTTATCAAATTTAGGATTTTATTTATAGTTAAACCGATATCTATTAATGCTTGTCTGTTCATATAAATTGTATATATTTATATGTTATTATATATTATATACTTCGAATAATATTTAATACTTAATGTACATAAATATTCAAGCAAAACCGGCCTTACAATGTGACTTTATTTACTTAAAATGTTAAATACATTTTCTGTAAGAAGTAGCTATGAAGTTATATAGCACTCAGTTTAGACTTTATACACAGTTCTTAACTGATTTCCTACTGCTGCCTTACGTCCTGTGCTGTTGCAGTGTTTATTTATTTATTTATATTTTTTTACAATTTACATCCTCATATTTCCCTGGCTGGGACCGCTTTCCTTTGGTGAAAGAGGAAAGGAAAATTTCACTTGATGGTTGTTGTGTTTGTTAATTTGGGCAAAACCACGCGCCCGTGCCTTGGCTTTGGAATGTCCGCCCATGTGGCTATAATTTGTTGACGTTTGACTTTGTGCGTCTAATTGTAAGATGGCCGAGTTCTTTGGGGAATGCACCACTGATGCCATAGGGTGGGGCGGGAGTTGGTCACTTTGATGTGGGCACCGCTGTGGGAAACGCGTAATTTACTTGCCTTCCCTGCGCGCTTTTTTCTCTCCTTTTCCTTTTTATTTATTTCTTTTTTCTTTGGCTTTGCTCTTTTTTGTCTCGCTAATGAAGTGATTATGCATTTTCCAGGGAGCCAAGGAACATATATATTTATATATTTAATTTTCTAGAGTTCGGGGGAGAGCGCTCGAGGGTGCTTAAGTATTTACGGAGCGTAAGTAAGTGTCAGAAGTGGAATATTAATTTCCTCGAACGATCTTAGCACACAAAGCTAAGCCAAAACCTCAGGCCGGGGCAGTCATGCGTGCTCCTGCCGTGTCCTGGGAGTGTCCTGGACAGCAGTTACCAGCCCCCAGTTATAGACGAAGGCGGAATGTACATAGTTGAAAATTCGTTAATGGTCACTGCGCAATGTGAAGTTCTCAGCCAGCCCCCATCCTGGGAGTGGGTGGGGGGTGGGCAGTGCAAATGAATCCTTGGGTCCACACACAGAGCCCAGCCAGGACTCGGCGACGTCGTCGTCGTGGTCGTGTGTGTGCGCATTTTTGGCAAGTTAAAGTTCTTAGAAATCCTTGAGTGCACACAAAAACAAATAAACAACGAAATAGACAAACAGAATGGATGCGGATGCCCCCCAAGAAATAGGGGTTGGGCTCTGCGGATGGGCCAGGAGGTTTGGGTAGATGATTCTGGGCCATGTTCTGTGGTTAATTTGTGTGCTTAAAAGCGCTTTACGACTTTGCTGCATTTCTGCCCCCAGAATGCCAAAAGGGGTGCTTTTTCCAAAGGAGTTGGGAGGTCAAGAGGTCGGTCAGTAGCAGCAGTAGTGGCAGCAGCAGTGACAGTGTCCAAAATTTATGTGCATTGCAAGTGTCAAACTATTCCCAGCCACATGCAAACTATAGAGAGTGCTAGTACTCATGGATGTGCTAGAGATGTGATGCCAGCGATAAGCACTTATCATAGAAAGTTTTTTAAATAAAAAAAATCAATACGAAAGGTATACCTTTTTAAATTAGTAGAAAGTTGCAGCTACTTTCAGAAATTCGTATAATAAATTGTGGCTCTTAGGTAACAAAAATAGTTAGCGATTAGACAAGGAGTAAACATCGATGTTCGTGATGTTCGTCCATCTCTATCAAAGAACGAATTTCATCAAGATATATGTATGTGGAGGGCTATAAAATAATAATTTTCTTAGTTTCTTCTAAACTATTCTTTAACAGCTATGAAAACATATTACGTAAAGCTATAAAAAAGAGTGGAAATCTGAGAAAAATGTATAATTCTGACCTGAATCGATATATATGATAATAATAGCTATAAGAGAACTTGTCTCACTTTTTCGATAGTTTCTGGACGCTCTTTCTAACTTGGCTCATCCTTGGCTCCATCGCCATCCACGTATGCCATGGAATTTTCAATTTTCTTAAGCCACCCAAATGCACACACATACATATGTACATACACATAAGGAGGTCCTGCGCATATCCCAGTGCGTCTTGGGCCGTCTTCTTCTGTTGTTTAGCCAGCATCTGAATGAATGACTTTAAATTGAAATGCGATTACATGACCAGGACACGCACTTAGAACCGGCTTACATAGACAACAACAACAACAGCAGCAGTAACAGAAACAAGGACTTATTCGGCCAGGACACACAGACACTGAGACGGACACGGACACGGACACGGGTGTTGTGTGCAGGTCAAACGTTTTCGGAAAGTGCAAGATGGTAGATGGAGACTTAAGACTCGGCGGTAGTCCTGGACCTTGGGATCTCCTTGCCCAGCTGGTTCGGCTGGCTGCCTTGCTGGCATTCGTTGCAAACTTTTGGGCCCAAGACTTGCCACGCCCCCAGCACCGATTCCCTGTGTGTGAGTGTGTGTGTGTGTGTGTGTGTGCGGGTCTTAAATTTCATTAAGTTCAGTTTTATTGCACACAAGCCAAAAGCAAATTGTATCCTGTCCGTGTCCTGTGTCCCATGTCCATGTCCCGTATCCCTTCGTTTGCATACCAAAAAACCCGAAAATCTATACATCTTTAAGGCGGCTTTAAGAAAGCCAGGAAATGCATTAAATATAGAAGAAATTTAGTTTAAATAAATATATGAATAATATAGTCTCCAAACATATTAAATATTCAATTTATTTCCCTGCGATTGCCCTTTAAACCTCCCGTCCTAGCTCTGATTGCTCTGATCACTTTCATTCTCTAAGAAAAAAATAAAGAATAAATAGGAAAACGGGAAGGGGAAATCCAGAAGGAAAATTAAAAAGAAAATGTCTCGGGCATAAATCGAGGGCGCTAGGGCGTCATGATTAAGGGGTTTGCTGCTTGTCGCTTCTAATTTTTTATTTTCATTCTCATTATTTCGCATTTCGCTCGGTCCGCTTGCTCGCTCGGCCACACAGATTGAGATTCGCTCTCGGCTTCCAAATCTGATTCAGAGCCGGCTGGTATCCCGCGGATACTTCCGCTTAACGGTTACATTTATAATTACATTTTAATTAGATTCATTCGGCTGTAAAGTGTCCCTTTGTGTGCTGGCCTGGCCTGGCCTGGCCGGGCTGCTTAATGAATGAATATACCGCTGCCCAGCATCCCGCGAGTCCTGCGTACGCGTCCCGAGAATCCTTGGGATGCGAACGCCTTTCAAAATCTGGCCACAGCTTAAGGCAAGCGTCGTCTTTTCATTCGATTTCCAATTTGTATTTTTTGCCCTTACTCCCGGGGCTATATGTATTCTGGGATTCGATTTGCGAAATAAATGCCTGGAAATCAATATCTATAAGGATATAATGAAGGGATTTTCAATTTGTTTTTATGTTAATTTAAATAATTTTAAAGAAGCAAATCAATGTGCTTTATTAGGTCTCCTATTATCAATTTACTCAATTGAAATATTTATTATTTACCTTTCCCGTTCCGGTATAGAGTATTTTCAATTTCATAGTGAAATTCTTTGGCCTCTGTGCTTTTTTCTATTGCTTTGTTTTGCTGGCCTTTTTTCCATTCACTGGCAGCTGCATTTTTAATGACTCTGATTTATTAATGGCGGCCGGCTGATTAAGGCCTACAAGAGGAGTCCCCTAGCCCCAGTTTCCAATCCTCTATCCTCTGTACCTGCGCCAGACCGTTGAGGCCAGTAGCCCATTCCCCTTGGCAACATTGCTAAATATAAATTAGACAACGTTGGCTGCGTCTTCGACCTGGCAACAAAGGGCCCGGACCAGAACCAGGACCACGACCACGACCAGGACTTAACTCTTCCTCGGTAGATACGTGGATCTTTTTTATAGGGGGATGTACATGTATATGTATGTGTGTGCTTGCCTCTAAATCTCAGAATTGTCCGACCAAAACGCGACGACGTGCGACGCCGCTTAACTGTTTAATAACTTTGGCTGGTTCACGGCTCTTCTGGCCCAGGTTCTTCCCCTCGTTCTTGCTTTTTTTGTGGGCCTCTTTGGACCTGTGTGCCTTTATTCCTGGTACAGCGAATACCTAGTGATCGGTATAAAGAGTGCCCAAAAGTATGATACACTTATTATTAAGGTGCTCACCATCATAGCGTACTTTAAAGGCAGCTCAAGAAATGATTTCAAATCACTGAAGCAACCCTTTATATATATTTTTTCCGTATTATTTATTTCTCAAGAAATAAAAGGATGCGATTGCCGGGTATCGCGTAGTCGGGGAATCCATTCGCTCAGCGGCGACTTGTGTTCCGGTGCTGTGGGTGCTACTGGGCTGCATGTGAGACGTCGCCGGTGCCGCCAACGACGACGACGACGACTCATTGTCTCTGGTATTCCGCCGGCTGCTTTGGGTTCTTCCTCTGCTCCCCGCTCCGGACTTAGCCTGGTCCATGGGAACGGCTTGAAGTTCCACGTCGTTGATTTTATTAGTCTCCAGCGAACAATCCGAAAAATTTGTGCGCTCGCCCCAAGAAAAATTTTCGGGCTCTGGTGTGTTTTTTTTCTGCTATTTCTGTTTCTGTTTCTGCTGCCTTTTTGGCTTGGTTTTATTTTATTTTATTTGTGTGTTCCGGTAAGCCTTTGAGCCTGGCAGGGCCTGGAATCCAATAGCAGTCGATTTTCTTTGGAATTCTTTCCCCGCCGTTCGGTTTGGTTTCGGCGGATCAGGCCAGAAAAGGATTGGCGGGCGGAGGACTAACGACTTGCGCCAGGCGACGTCGTCTAATGGCAACTTGTTAAATTGTAAAATTGGAAAACAAGTTGTTTTCGTTCCTTTTATTAGGTTGCCGCCTCAATGCCTCAGCCCTTTTTTGGCTTTTGGCTGCGAGGAACTTCAATTGCATTAGAGGAGCACGAACCCCTCGGCTCGTTCGTTCTCGAACCCATCCATCTGCGCGTCCGTCCATCGCCATCGCTCCATCTCCAGCGCCATCTTTGTCTCTAACCATTTATCCAGCGTCTCCAGTGGAGCGTCTGCCGTGTTCCATGGGCCATTTAGCTTTAACCCGTGCACAGGCGCACGCAGCCTCATCCAGCTAATGCCCTGTTGGGATAACCCTGGGCGGGCATTATCCTTAAACTCTGTGTGGGCTTGTGCTGATATATGCAGATGCGTCTCCTTACTCCCTCTCTTTTCCCGTACTCCTAACTAAATTAATACATTTAAATATTTTAAAATTGCAAATGTTAATTAGATTATATTTTAAATTCTTCACCATGATTATTTTGTACCATTATTTAATGTATAACTAGACCAGGTGCTCATGCTGAATCTCAGGCATTGCTGCACCATCTTACATGACCTGACAGGACACTGGTGGGTCAGTTAGGGAAATGAGAGCCCTGATAGATCACCTACATAAAAGAACTATAATCTTTTATATAATATAATACTCTTTATATTTATGTTATTTGATTTATTAATTTATAATACTTCTAAAATCTACCTTGAATTGCAACTGGTAAAAACCCATTTAAGACATTGCTCTAGATCTCATTAGACTTTGGACCGGGGCCTGAGTCTGAGTTGTCCGTGGCAACATTTTGGTGACAATTACGGCGTGAAACTTCAAAAGACGTCCTTCATCGTCGCTGGCTTTTTAATTTCCCAGCCGTGTGTCAAATGGGTCCCCTCCAGCCGCTGCTCATTTACTCCCGACTCCTGTCTCCTGGCCTTATTCTCACCATCGTGTTTGATTTCAAAGTATCATTGGGAAGTCCTTTATCTGCTCAAGTGCAAAGAAGGGAGCACTGGAGGACGTTGGTCGGGGGACTCTAAAGCCGTAGTTCATTTTCGCCTGTCTACTCGATTTTCAGGTCGAAAAATCGAGGAATTCCCCAGGAGAAGTTTGATGATGTCCTCAAGATATCAATGCCTTTTGTTGCCTCATCGTCCTTCTCATTCAGGGCACATTGTTTATCTCGCAAGTGACACCGAAAAGAGGTCCTTTGGTTACTTCAACTGCAACTATCGGGCGGGTTACATCACGTTTTCCCGCAGCTCACTTAATTACTGCACGTAATTAAGGCTACCTGAGCTCTAATTTAAACGTCCTTGAGTCTGAAGGAACACAGTTATTTAGTATTTTGGGATTTGTTATGGAACATATCAGATGATGAATATTTTAAGGGTCATTAAATACGATTTAATATTTGAGAGCGCTTTAGCTAAGTTATGTTTATTGTTTACTTTGATCTTTATAAATGCAAAAAAGGGGTTTAATGGTTGTAAAATTAAGATATATGGCCAGGACGGGCTATGTGTGGTAGCTTACTTTAAGCTCGATTTTATGAGTTAGTACTATCTTTTTGTGGGACTGCCAGGCGGCAGATGAAAATTCGATTAAACGCTGCAATTTAATGCCACACACACACACACACACACACACGGGGGCCACACAGGGAACACACGGGGGACACACGGAGAGAAACTGCGATGCAGACACTCGACATTTGAGATAAGAAAGCCAGCTTAGGGGGTAGGGGACAGGACCAAGGGCCGAGGGTTTTGCTGGCAAAGTGAACGCATAATTAAATTACGCAGCGACAAGGAGGAGCACAGGGCGAGGCGAAAGAGTTAGACAAATAAGCTCAGGTATTAACCTCTGGCCCGCTAACACACACACACTCGCAGAGACCAGACGGAAGCTGGAGCTTCCTTGGCCCCCGGCCTGCCTTTTTGGAGGTCGGCTCTCCTCCATTGCGCGCCACAGCGTTCATTAATTCGATTTCCATAACAATTTATTCATAAGACAATGTCTGGCACCGTTATTTTATCTGGCGATGTGCGGTAACGGTAACGCCACTTAGCCACCCCAGCAGCAGCACCATCCTCCCTGCAATCCCCCTCCCATCCTCACTTCATCCAAGGCGAGCCCCGTCGTCGTCATCCTCGACGTCGTCTGCAATCCTTTTTCTCGAGAGGAAAGCGCCATAAAATATTTTTATGTGCGAACACTCTATAAATGTGCTGCTTGCCGCTACTCCTGAAGCTGGCAAAAGCTAGAGAAAACCATGGAAAACCTGGGAAAACTGGCTACCGTTGTGCTTTTTGTGGTTGCCATACACACGGCAGAAAAATTAAAAACAAAAATGTAGAGAACAGATAACGCAATCAGCCAGCTGCAATGCACTTGCAGGAAGAATATTAAATATATGTTTATGTATGTAAAATGCTTAAAAAAAAGTCATGAATTTATATATTGTGGCTTAACCTAATCCTAATTTTAAATGAGTTACTAAAAATTACTAAGAATTAACAGAAACGATAGAAGACCATAATATGAAATTTTACTTATTAAAATTCTAAAATTATAGTAATTTTCGCTCTCTTGAGCCAGCTTCCTTCTCAGAAAGGTTTCGTGTATGCCACGATTTGCCAGCAAAGTACAGCAAAGCGAACGAGAGAGGTTATTTATAGCTGTAATCTAAGTGAACCTCTATTTTTTCTCTTCGAAAACAATTAAGCGGAATCATTCGCTTTTACCGGAAGTAAAACCTGTTACACCCACCACAATCTTATCTTTTAAATATTATCATCCCCATTACTTCCAGCTTTTGCGCTCAGTGTAATGAACAGCAGCCATGTGTATTAGTGTGGGTGGTGCAAAAATTATCTTCAACACCTTCGAACTTTAAAATTAAATGAGGATTAGCGCCGACAACGCAAAGCTCCCATTTCTTCTCCGTGCTGGGTCCTGCCTCCTGCCTCCTGCGTCCTGCTTTCTTCGTTCTTGTCCCATGCGAGTGTTGTGCGAGTGTCTGTGTCTGCCCTTCCGCTGCTGCCGCCGCTACTGCTTTTCATTAAGGCACTTGGGGATCTTTGCTGTCTGGGTCGCTTTCTTCTCCAGCTTCGCTGGCTCAGTTTTATGCCGCTCATTTGCATTTTTCGACTGCAGCCACCTAGCAGGCGACAGGTGAGCGGGTGAGCCAGCGGCAGCGGCAGGGATTTTTGCTCAGGTGAGTGCGTGTCAGATTTATGGCTGGAGCGGAGCTCCTTAAAGCCAACTGAAAACGAGAGGGGCAAGAAAAGACAACCCTTGGGTTGTCCCGGGCAACCGGCGATACAGAAACAAAAAGGCGAAACCAATTACCTGCATATCATTGGCACGCCCACCGCAAATTAACAATATTCCGGCGGCGCATTTTTTGCGGCCGTCCAGCCGCAAGTGCCAGGCACCGACAGGCAGCGCCAAAAACCTGACTTTATTGCGCCTGTCGATTGCGAATATTTTTGGGTTTTCCCCCTAACTTGTATTTATATATGTATGTTTTCCTACTTTTTTTATTTTTTGTTATTTGCTATTGCATGTCGTGGGCTTGGGCCACAAAACACTTTTCCAAATTGGCCAAGAAATGCCAATGGTTCGTGATCTAGAGCTCGAGTGTTATTATACCCCGTAAAATCTATACTTTTAGGGAAAATAAGAGAGAATTTCGATCAGACCCTATATAATAAATAAATACTACAAAATCAATTATAAATATATAACGGATTTGATTAAAAAACTAGTAAGACAGTATATACAATTATGTATAACATGGCGGAATGTGCAAGAAAAGAATAATTTGTATAGTTTGTGGAATAGATAACGTCTCCCTTCTTCTTTTTGGGTGCCAGGATATAAAAATGTCCTCACGATATATAGGCACCACACTCTAAGAAGCAAAGTATTGCATACTTTTCGAGACACATTTAAAAGACTTTTGTTAGCCCTCTTTTTTGTTTCTCTAAGTTAAATATTAAATTGTAGATAAAAAGGCTATTATTGCTGACCTTTTGGGTCATGTCCTTGCTACCCTGCAAATGCGAAGAATGCAGACAACGACGTCGCTATTTTCCCGCCTTCCTGATTTCGGCAGTGCGATTGCAAAACAAGAAACAACAACAGCAGCAGGACGACCTTAGCTCCATTAGCCGAATCATAGTTGCATCATATAGTCATAGTTCTGGCGAGTTGTACATAGTGGGTTGCAGTGGCCCATGTGTTGGCAATTGCTGCAGGCGACTGGGCTGGCAATTTGCTTTGTTTGCCCAGCTGTTGCTGAGCACCCACAGGGGTGGGGGTTGCTTAAAAATGTAAATTAAACAAGTAAGAAAAGCTAACTCCGGGCGGAGCCGAAGTTGATATACCCTTGTAGATAATTCATATATACTCTCACTGCTATATATGTCGGAACGGGCCAGATCGGACGACTATATCATATAGCTGCCATAGAAACGATCGAAAAATTTTAAGAAAAAAAAAATCATGTATAACTGCCAATTTTTAATATTTTTTCCTTACATTTAAGATACGGTGATTTTAGATTATTCTGGAATGTCGGTTTTAGTTTTATAAAAATCGGACTACTATATCCTATAGCTGCAATAGAAACTAAATGGAAAAATTAGCATATATTCGCATATTTTCAAGATATTCGAATGAAACTTTATTTGTGCTTTTATAATATCATTAGACCCACCTCCTAGACATGTAATTAAAATCGGACCAATATATAATATAGCTGCCATAAGAAAGATCGGTCTAAATTCATATTTTACATATGAATT
>JAEIIU010043961.1:0-34872 GCA_018874675.1 Drosophila baimaii
CAACAATAACAAATGGTCCTTTGAATTTAGGGTCTAATTTCGTTTGGTGTCGTTCTTCGCTTTTTAATAACCCATGATCGTCTGTCTTATATTTAATGACTTGGGCATGCTTTTTATTAACTCTCGCTTTGTCATACATCGCATTTTTATCAATACACTTGGCCCTCGCTTAACACGGGGGTTACGTTCCTAGAAATCCTCATGTTAAGCGGAATCGTGTTAAGCGAAACATAGATTCAGTGCAAAATAAGGGGTAACGTTCTGAAAATTCAAAATTGGCAGCAAAAATAAATTTGTATTGTTCAAATTTGGTCTGTTTTTATTCAAGTTTCATAAATTTTCTTCAAAATGAACCAAAAGTTATTATGTATATGCCTTTAATAAATGTATAAAACTTATATTTTCAAAATTAAAAATTGGCATTAAATTAAAAAAGTTGCTTCATCTAATTAATTAACAGGTTAAGCTTTATAGAAACTTAAAAATGTTAAAAATTAAGGAGATCATATGTTTCTATTCATATCAAATTTGAAATGCATTTGGTGGCGTTTATAGTTTAAGCCAGTTTGTTTAAACATTTCTTCTTTTTTGGTGGCTTCTTATCAAAAAAAATCATTGAAATCGTGTATAAACGAGGTTTTTAGCGTGTTAAAAGGGGGATGGGAGCAAATTTGTAACCGTGTTAGACCGAGTTCTGGCCAAAAGAGTTCGTGTTAAGCGAGGCCCAAGTGTATTAAGATTATAAATGACAAATGAAAATGCTTCCAGTCTTGTGAAACTCGTATAGTTACTTGAATAGTGTGAGTTTATTGAGAGATTTCATGCATTAACGAGTTAATTCACTTCGACAGCGCGCCGCTCCGTGGGCAGGCAAATTGAAATTATAATTGTGTCAACCGCATTTCGAGTGCCCCTTATAATTTGTTCGAATGCCTGTTTTTGTGATGATTATTTTCGTATGCTGATTTTATTGAAATAATTAAAGGCGGAAAAATGCCGAAGGTGCGCGTTTCATTGATGACCCAAAAGTGACACTTGCACATTCATTTGTTGCATTTGCATTCATTTTGTGTGTGGGCAGTGTGTGCGCCGGATTTAAATTGCATTCTGTTCGGACCTGCCGTTGGTACGATGCCTGCTTGCAATAAATTCGCTTAATGAAGTTTTAAAAAATTCCAACTGCTTGTGGGCGTGGTCAGGCTGATGCGGCACGGTGCACGTGTTGTACTGGAAATGCATTTAATGTAATTATTTCTTTAATTAAAATATTTAGCGGAACAGCAGGAGCAGCAACAACAATGTCGGGAGGAGCGCATCGGCGTTAACAATTTGCACAAAAGTCACGTCGCTGCTGTTATTATTGTTAATGTTGTTATAATGCCTCGAATTGACCATTCAGCTTAATTGAAACCGTTAAAAATATCGCTGCATATCAGCGAAATGTTGCCTACACTGCTGGGCCCCGTCGTTATTTTAAAATAACGGCCCACGGCAATTTAATTTCCGGCTCCAACTGACGCAATGACAAGTCCCTTTCCTTTCTTCCCCTCCATTCATCGCTGCAGTCGGGCGAGGGCCTTGCAAAAGGTTAATTTACTGGGAAATTCCAGAATGCTTATTCTTAACAAATATGCGAGCAATTGCTTAGCTTACTTTTCACGAGAATTGAATTGGTTTCGGACACAATGGGAGCTCGGCTCGGGTGAGGGCAAAATAGCAACGCAGCACTAACAACTGCACTGATTTATCTGCACAAATTGCCAACTGAAATTAATAAGAGAAATCAGTTTACCATTTCCTGTCTACGACGACGACAACGACGAGGACGACAAAAATTCTAGAAAAATTCCGTTGTCGATGCCAGAGGATGGGGATGGGGATGCTGGGCATGGTTATAGTTCGTCGGGATGGGTTGTGGAAATGAAGAGACATTCCAATAACTGTACAACATCCGGCTGCATATACATATACACAGTCGGGCACAATGGCAAAAACGTTTCCATTTTCCATTTTCAATGGGAAAATATTTCTATTTCAACATGAAAATATTTTTAGCAGCCTTTTGTGTCGGTTATCTAAACGACTCTTCACCTGACGAAGACCAGATAAAATTTCAGCCACAGAAAAAAATCTGATAAAAGCAACCAAATCAGGAAAAATTCAATCCTAATTCAGTCGCTCGCTGGGAAATTTTTTATAGACAGTAACTAAAGAAGAGTGGTGGGGAAAAAAGGACCAAAATGGATGCCATGCATCCTGCCGAAAGTCCTATGGCCTTTCTGAAAGGAACCAGTGACGTATGTACTTGACTTGACTTGCACATTTGCGGTGGCAGAAAGCCTCGGCAACTCAATTCGAGCCAAATCCAAAGAAAAATAGTTATTGTTAGAGCAACGAGGACAGCGCCAGCCAGCGACGAAGGCAGTAAGTAGCTTTATTATAGGATTTTAAGTTATTACACCGGTCGGGGAAGCCGGCGGCAGGATCTGGCAGAAGGATATGATGATGGTCGGGGTGCCACTGCAAGCACTCACATATGCGGCTCCTTGCACTTGAATGCTGGGCTTATCCCCTGTGATGACGGGATGCCTTTTGGCCTACAGCCGAATTTGTCAACATGATTTGTGAGGAGTTCAATTCCCATTTCATTCTTCCACTTTTTGCTTCCTTTTTTATTCAGTTGGGAAGGTTTGCAATGCTGCAATGTGTGGAAGCTGGGAAAGAGTAGGGATGTACATTGATAGGAGAAGTCCGAAATAATACATCGACAGAAATATCTCGCTCAAGTTCATAGCGAAAATATTGTATCGAAACTCGATATATCGAAAAATATTGCATTAAATGTTAAAATATAAATACCTACTATCGATAATAAAGAACAAATAATATACAGAATAGTTCGGCACGATATATCGACAACAGTATGGCTCAATATCATATCGCAAATATGGATTAGTTTGATATATGAAAGTTTGAAATACTGGAAGTGCAGTGTTAAAATATCGATATTATCGATAATAAAGAACAAATATCGAATATGTCATTAGATTTGTTTGTCTCTTTTTTAACACATATACATGTATAAAACATTTATGTATATAACCAAAATTTGTAATTAGCTTACATATATATTTCCAAACAATATTAGCATAAACTGATCTTAGGCTCTTCTTTGGCACAGTTCTATATTTCAAACAGAATATCGATTTACGTCGCACATATCGTAATGTTAACACATCGATTTATGTAACTTCAAATATCGATACCGTATCAATATATCGATGTCTTGTACCATCTCCACATCATAGCTGTTTTTATAGCAGACCGTACGTAAAAGGTAACAATTCATTGTTAATCTTTGTACTTTACTTAACGACGCATCAGAATCATTTCAACTCATAGGTCTGAACTTTAAGACATAATTAATAAAAATTAAATTAAATAGTTTTTATGGCCGGCTTTTGCTCCAAGTGTAACTGTTACTTATGCCAACATGTCTGCCTCGCTACACTTCGCATACTGATACATTTCCGCTTTGACCCAGTTAATAATTCAGAGCGATACATTAGGCGACAACGAGGACCTTTTCCGCCATCAGGTAGGGTGTCAGCATTTGACACTAAGGCTAATTTAATGGAAAATGTCCGAAGGAGAACTTGAAATTCGAGTTTATCGTGACACGCAACGCCGCGAGCTGACAACAACAAAGTAAGTATACGCCGTGGAGCACCCAACTCATGTGGCTCATATTTTGGCTGACATATCTATTTATATGCAAATGCCACACCTCCCGGAATGCGGTGCGGCGCGGCGGGGCCAACTGTCGCCTGGACATCCTGGCCTCATCCTGCGTGCGTGCCAAAGTCAAAGTCAAGGAATTTTCCTTTGTTGTTCGCATTCCTGCAACAATAAATCACGGCACCTATGCTGGCGGCGCAAGGGGCTGGTGCCCCGGCGGGGAAAAAACTAATAAATCTAAGGCCAATTAATTGACTTAGCTGCTGCTGCTGCTGGCAAAGGATGGCGCGGAGGCCAGAGATGAGGCCACAGCCAAAGGCAGAGACTCCAAAGGGTCGCAATTTATGGCCGCACCATCAACTCGAACCCGCACATAATAAATCATAACATTTTACAGATAATAGAAAACCTCACACATGTCCAGGCAATCGGCTCCGGCAGTTGTTCGTCCCAAAAGTGTATCCAAAACTCGGAGCTTGTTAGCCCGGCGGCTAGAAATTTTAATAAGCCGCAAAGAGTTCTGCATGGGAGCAGTAGTGGGAATAAAAAATGTTTCACATAATTTATGCAGCCAAAGAGGGAGTCTTGGCAGACCCGGGGCCGGATTGGCGGAGCGTAAGGATGTTTCCCAGGATGCCTCTCGGCCGATTAAATCTAACATTATTATTCCCATCGACGTAGGCGTAAGTTTTTGTGGCAGGCATTTCGTTTGAACTGCTCATTTAATATTGTCTGTTACGCAAGCAAATCAGATATTTTTGTTGTTTTATGCTTATCAATACTTGGCCTATCTCAACAATTTTAATGAGTTCAATAGCTTTAATTCAAACAGATTTTACCAAAAGAGTTAAGCAAACCAGAACCATGAACTGTAATATGCCACGAATTTTTATATTTCCAAGAAAAATATAGGAAAAAGTTTAAGCCAAAATAGATGATTTCTAAAAAACCATATTTAACTCACTAATTTACTATAAAATTATGGAACATTTTTCTGTAATCATGATCCACAAACCTAAACATAATTATCAGACGAAATGTTGATACAAAAACATTATATTAATGTTACAGACATTTAGAGTTGTATTGAAAACATAATGTTCCAACAAGTAAACGAAATATTATTCTAGAGAAAATTAATCAGCAATCAGGATGTATAAATGCCAATATCAGCAAAAATGATATGAAAATACCTTGCAGTACCTTGATATGTGATGACTAGTTACTTTTGCATATATCGGTAGATAAAAGTATAATTTTCAGTCATAATTAGTTGTTATCAAATAATGTAATAATAAAAAAGCAGGAAATATATATGCATATTTTATATCTTTTTAACCATGCGAGATACTCTAGTAATTTAAGAGGTTTATGATAGCTAATTATTCAACAAAAAAACAAAGGATCTTTGCTCCTTGAATGATTTATCAAGGGAGATCAAAAAGATTCCGTTTTCAAAGCATACATATACATATACATTGTAAAAGTAAAATTTTGTAAACAGATAACAACCTTCAAGTCTGTTTCCAATCTTTTAGTTATTTTATTAAGTAACAATATAGTGAGTAACAATTGTTACTTATCATTTTCGTATTAATGCAATAGGCAGACCTATCGAAGTCATATTTATTTTTAATAACTCTTTCTGCATACAAATTAATAATCTTTTGGAAAAGTTTGCGAGCACAATTTGAAACGAATTAAATTTCCACTTGGTAATTTAATATTATAACTTGTGATATTTTAATGTTTTCGCTTGAACTCATTTATTTTGTGTCACAGAACGATTTGTGTCCTTTGTTAATAATTTATGCACTATTAAGGTTCATGCTGATCAATAAAATATTTACTGGTAGGCTTGGAAATATCCTCCTTTTAGCCAAGTCTATTCAATTGGTTCACGAGTAATGCATATGGTGATACGTTTTTTTGTGCTAGAAATCGCGTGAATTTAAATTCAATTGCGGGTAGGTGGGAGCCAGGGAAGGCAGTAAGTCAAAGTCGTGCGGAAGGTTGTGGGGCGTGTTGCGCGAAAGTGTTGCAAGTTGGAGCGGAAACTCGCCGGCAACGCCTCTGAGTCGGCCCGCAAGTTTGTCTAGATGTCGGATGGATATGCCCTCCAATCTGGCTCTAAACTAATGCTGGGGGCAGCCTGCCGACAGGCGACCACCTTGCCACGCCTCCTGCCTTGTAATGACGTCATTTACATGCTGCAACACTTGCTACTAGCGACGGCAATTACATAAATCATAGCGTCTCTGGTAGTCTGGCAGGAAGATCAGGATTGCACTAAAAGAAAATATTATATGTTGCCAGTGGCATTGGTAAGTTGATTTAAAATGATCAACCCTCCTTGCAACTTGGAAATATAATTAAGAAATACAATTGGTTTATAAATTGATGACATTATATGCATGTATTATAAGTTTACTTTTAATAATCCTCCTTTTGTTTCAATGTATCTTAGCCATTACAAGGGATGACAGAAAATATCTAAATATTGTAACGTTGCGATAAATGCTAAATAAATCAATATTCCTATTGATATATCTATACAACTGATCTATAATTCTTTGAAGAATATATATAGATCTGAAAAAATGTAGTTTAAAAGAAGTTTAAAATAAGACACATAAATTATATTACATCTTGGGATATTTCTTGAATATTATAGATATTTTAGGGTCAAATGCGATGCTTATTGATATTTGAAATGTTGATATATATACCCTACGATATTTTTTGATAAGATACCTTATCGGACTGTTCCTCTTGATATAAAAGACCGCCCTTCCCTCATACGAAACCTTTTAATTGCTAGTTTCCTCTGCAGCAAATCTGAGTCCATTGGCACTTTCTGTTCTTTTTCGCTGGACAAATCGTAAATAAATTACACGGCCCCTGATTGATCAACTTTCTGCTCGATGACAGGCACAAAGGGGCAGGGGCAAGGGGGCAGGCGGCCATCCGTGGGGCGGCACTGTCATTGCGGCCGAAAATGTCGAGGCAGCCGCTCGTAAACATAAATCCAAGTGACGCTAATTGTTTGTTGCAATTACTGCTGCAGTTGTTGCCACCGTTCAGTTACGTGTGCGGCAGGCAGCCGGCTGCTGGCTGCTGGCTGCTGGCTCTGGCCCAGTGAGCCGTGGAGGGTTAAGGAGGGCTGTGTTTGCATGCAAATTTTGTTGCATCTGCCATCTCTGCTGCTGTTGATGCTGCAGCAACGGCAAACAATTACTCAAACATTGTTGCAACTGCTGCTGCTGCTGCTGTTGCTGCTGCTGCTGTTGCTGATGCTGCTGCTGATGTTGCTGGCGTGCATCTCGTTGTGCGTGCTAAATGGCAACTACTCTGGCGGCTAATGATAATCACTCGACGCCCTCTGCTCCTGTCGATCCTTGGTCTAACCTGCTCCGTGTTGGCTTTCGTCTGCACTTTACCCGTTGTCGATTGCTTAATCAAAACGCTTTTTGCCGCTGTTGCCGCTGCTGCTGCCGTGATTCAATGTAGCCCTGCAAGTTACTCTCACAATAGATAGTGACTGGAGGATGTAATTACCAACTTAAAGCTTGCTGCCTGCCTTAAAGCAAGAGCTCTGCATCTACTGTAGCCTCAGCTCGAGTTGTCATCTCCCTGCAAGGATATCAAATAGCTCAACAAATCTCCTGCCAGCCCGAGCGTAATGCTATTTATATGCCATATAATTGGCACTCAGGCCCACACCTCCGCCTCCTGGAAATAATCCACAAGATGGATTTGAAGTCTGCATGCAACGGCAACGGCAGCCACAAATGGGGCACATAAAAGGATCCAGCTGGGAAGGGAGCGAGGGTAGGGGAAAGTGCGGTTTGGCAGCACACAGCTGGATATAAATCAGAATTAATTCATAGACTAAACAATGTGAAATTAATATTTTTGGAAATGGAAACGACTTAGATCTTCAAAAATAAGATAACCAAAGGGAAAGCAGCTATCTTGGTGGCTTGAAACTTAAATTACTTTAAAAATAAGGAATAATGTATAACCGAGCACCAACTTCTACATGCCGCTTAGCCCTTTCTATTACCTATTTGCAGACATTGACTAATTTGTACCACAAAACCATAAGATACATGGGAAATTCCTTCACAATTACACAGTACGTAATACCCCTTGGTCTCGGCGAAGGACCCCGGCACTTGCAGGCCCCACACTTGGTGACTAAACTGTCGGTTGTTGTGTGGCAGTTTGCAACTGTAAAGTGATATTAATTATGGGCTTTGTTGCAGTTTCAAACGCTTGCCCCGAGGTCTTGACCCCTTGCCCCGGCCAAGGGGGAGAGAGAGGGCTCTGGTTCCAGTTCTGGTCCCAGCCACAGGCTTCGGGCTCCTCTTACTGATTAAGTAACTTTCAGGCATGACACAGTACTGCGGCTTCGGGGACAGGTGGTTACTGCCTCACTTTATGTCCACTCGGGGCAATCCAAATGGATTGAAACTAATGATGGTCAGCGTACACACAAATGCCACAGAAAAGCAGTTGAAAGAAGTTCAATGATACGCAAATTATTTGGAAGGAAGCTCTTTACATACTATTTCCTTTCCATGATTTTAAGTAGAGCTTTTCCTCGTCTGTCATTCGCTTTGTTAGCTTTACCAAGCTATCTCCAACAGGAATTACAAAAAAGTATTTATTTCTTTTTCCTTATTAACTCTATTTTAAAAATCCTTCGAAGAAACTATTCATATTTCTTCATTATATGTCATATATCAGACTTCGTAATAGGTTTTCGTATAATATTTAAAAGTTAATTTACTATGCACTACGTACATTCCATTTTCTATGGAATTCATAGAAAATAATGGTGCCTACCTGGTTCTCATATTCTCATCTTTCTATATACATACCTACGAAACCCGCACCTCTATTAAAACACAATTACAATTTCTCAGAACTGTGATTGCAGGTAGGGAACCTCAGGTACGTATAAGGACAGGTAGTCGCCGGTAACCTTTAAATAGAAAATCCCTCTGGCAAGCAGCTCAGTCTCCTAAGTGCATTCAAAGATACATCTTTTAAGATATTGTTCGGGAAATATAATATTCTAAAATGAAACTATCCGTAAGATAAATCAAATACACCTCAGGGGCACCAGCATTATTTAAAGGTGATTTCCCTCGCATTTCCAGATTTTCTGTTTGGTGCTTCTTTTTGCCATTGTCTCGGCTCGTCCTCAGTTTGGATTTGGAGGCGGCTTTGGAGGACTTGAGCAGCAGCAGCAGGGTGGGTTCGGGTTTGGAGGAGGCATTGGTCAGCAGCAGCAGCAGCAGGAAGCATTTGGAGGTGGCTTCGGAGGATTCGAGCAGCAGCAGCAGCAGCAAGAGAGTTTCGGAGGAGGTTTCCCAGGAGGCTATGGGCAGCAACAACAGGAGAGTTTCGGAGGATACTTTGGCTAATCATCTGAAGAAAAAGTAAACTAAAATTTGTAATTTTTTAAATATAGACAACAAGAGCAATAAATCAAAATGATTCACTAAAATATTTACGTTGCAAAGTTATCCATGGGTGATATATACATGATATATAACATCGCTTCAAAGCTGATTTGATGAACTAGGAGAACCGAAGTGTTTACCAGTACTGACAGAACTTGAAAGAAGCCCTAACTGGGCCAAAACCTGGCTGACTATCGCGTGAACACGGCACGAAAGACCCTCAGTACTATTCCGATGTTGAGATACATTTGTATCTCCTTGCCGAGCACGTGTAGCTGTTTATGCAGTTGTACCAGCTCGTGGGCGAAATTCAATTTATTATTCCACTATATGAGCTTTCGCACTTAACTTGCATGAATATATAATGAGCTCTCCGCTATGGAAATGGGACGGGTAGCCGGTAAATGGGGAATGGGAATGATAATGGGGGCTTCGAAAGGTAGCGCCGTTGCGTGCTCGATGCCCTCCCGGGTTCCATGACCCGGCGCCGGTTGTGAGACGGCTAAATTGAATTATTAATAACACGCAGTGCCCGCAGCGAAACGGATGCCATATCTGTGAATGTGTATAATGCATTTTGTGGTTCTGAGGAGACAACCTCGGTGCGGCTGGCAGGAAAAATATCAAGAAAGGGGCGAAAAATGGACTAATCGTAGCACTTACGACCATAATTTGTCAATTTTCGAAACAATTCCCAGGGACCTCATAAATTGTCTGTCTCCGGGTCCTTCAGTCCTTGACTTTTGGCACCCATTACACCTCATTTCTCTTGCTCAGAGAGGGACACGGCCGCGCCGAAAACGAAAGTGAGCCCAGACACTGCGACGAACCGAAGCGGTTGGCCTGAAAAAAGGAAAGAAAACGCATTTAAATGCCGCTGTGTGCATAAATTACTCAGGGAGCTGACGTTTTCCCACATAAATGTGTAAATGAGTCTCAGTTTTCGCTGAGTTTTTGTTTTTTTTTCAGGGCGTTTTTGTTGCTGTTCCGTTGAAATTGAAATGAATGCGAACCGAAATGGGAGCCTTGGTTATTTTCGTTGGAACTTGTTGCTCTCGCTGATGGACGATGAGGCCAATGAAAATATGCAGGACTCTAGGGTGGAAATAGTACTGGGACATTTTGAAAGGTACAAAGACCAAGAAAATAACAATATAATAACAAGATGTCGCACGCCATACGATTACTTAGCATACGGGATGGCTTTACAGCTTGCTCCAGGCTCTCTTGAAAGTTAGCTTAGAGCTCCAGAGAGAGCACGCTCTAGAGCCTGCCATTTACTTGTAAGTACACATACGCACTCGCTTTTTTACTCACACATGCATTCTATTTGTAGATTTGTATGCGCTCGACTTTGTGAGAGCGAAGAGAGCGCGAGAGCGCGAGCGCCAGCAAAAAAATTGCCTACATATGGCAATTCAAATGAACGTTTCGCATCTTGTTATTAAAATATCTTTGGTCGTAGTGACACACTTATTAAATGTAAGACACAAAAGATTAAGAAATATGCAAAAATAAATAATAATTATAATTATGTATTAAATATTAATGAGGGGTTAGTACGGAAATTTCCCAAGTTTAGTTTTAAAGACAATTGAGTTGGACTGAAAATGTGATCGGAAAAAACCTCTCCTTCACATTTCGCTAGGTTCCTTTTTCTTTCGAGTCTTCCTTTGCCTTCCTTTTACAAAATCAAGCAAAGACACATTTTCTGCTAAGTTTCAGTTTACCTAGAATGGATGGAAAAATTTCATACATGTCTACCACGTGAAGGATTCGACTGTCGTCGCTTACTTTAGAGCTTCGGTTCTCTCGGCTGCGGTTGACTAACTAACTAAGGGAAAAATCAAATAAAACGGAATATGTGCCACCAAATGGAGTCCCCAATCGAATAAATTTAATCGACATTGTCTAAATGCAATGGCAAATACAAATTCACTTAGCTAACAAGAAAGGAAAATCAAAAAGAAATCACCTCCCTCGAGTTTGGGTCGCCTGTTTTTTTTTTTTTGGCAAAAACGAGAATGGAAGGAAAATTACCGCCCTTTGTGCATTTGGCCTGAAGATAACTGCCGGCCAAATGACACACATTAGGGCCAAGGTATATTTCCGAGGAGGCTGTGGGACGGCTTATGTGTGCAAAATCAATTCAAGCTCGATTTCCTTTGATGAAATGGTAAGTGTGCGCGTGTGTTTTGGCCATCCCCGGCGTACGTGACAGTTGTTCTTAAATGGCCCGAAGGAACAAATTACTAAAAATAAAAGGTACGCCGCTGCATGAGATATGTTATGAGTGCGCAGCTCCCCCACGCATGCCGGGGCATATTGGTCCGAAAATCGTTCGATTAATAACCCAAATCCTTTATGGTCAGTTACCAGGGACAACCGGCCGTTAATTAATGCACTTGTCTGTGCCGCACTCGAATCACCTTATCTCGTCACCGTGCCGCGCCCGCCACTTGGCGCTATGATTAATGTTTAATTAAGTTTGCAGCATTTTAAAAATGGCCGAACCGGCGAGGCCCTGGCAAGGGATTACATCATATTTAATCAGAGTCATTATTTATAATGATACGGCCTGCATGAAGCATTATAGGCGCTGCTGCTGAAATATGCCAGAAGTTATCAAAAGCCCGAAGTAAGCGCAATATCATGTAAGCGTTAATAAGTGATTTTCATGGGAGTGCTGAATGGGGATGGTAGAAAATATTGGTAGATCGTTACAGTGTCGATATTTGCCGTGAAGCCTGATATATAAATCGAAATTTAAGCATTGCAATATTTCGATATTCTTTCTAAATGTGCAAGAGAGGAACCCAAACTTAGTCAAAACAATTATTTTTGAAAAGAATGTTAAAAACGGATGAAAAATATGCTTTTAAGAATATTTAAAAAATACAAATAACAAATTAAACGATATTTTCAATTGTGCGATAGTTTGATCGACTTATTATTTAGCACTTTTCTGGTCGACATACATTCTTAGCGCTAAATGCGCTTTGAAAAGTTAATCTAGACTTTTTTTTATACTGTAAAATTAATGCATTGACATTTGCAATGCACATAAAACAAGGAATATAAAATAAACAATTTCCAAGTCATAGGCTTCGGATTGTATAGTAATCTCTGAAATTATTTTGCTTAAATATCCACAAATTTTAATGAATAGAAACCCCTTCCGTGGCCATCTCCGAAGCCCTTATGCAATCCGTGTGTACTATATGCCGCTGATTATGTGCAGAGGAGCTTAAAGTCAGCCTTATCAGGGGAGTGAGCGAGAGTGCAGATGCCGCTCGAGTTGAAGTAAATTAATTAACAATGTTTATTGTTTGCACAATATGTGGAAATTCCATTGCAGTTGCATGATGATGTCGTTGTTTTCGCAACTCTTATTGCCGCTGCCGTAGATGTTCGGAGACTGACGCTTGTGGCCACTTGGCCCGACGGACAGTCTATTTGGCAGCAGCACTTAAAATGCGGAGAAATGCTTTACATTATTTGTACATGCTGGAAATTTAAATTCAATTATATTGTTTTGGCTCTTACTCCGACGAGCGTCTCCGTCAAGTGCAATTGGTCAACGGAATAATCTGTTAATTGGTAATTGTAAGCCATTAGCCGGCGAGCTTGTCAGAGAAAACCTGCGGCCAGATGCTCTTAATTATAATTCGGGGTGGCCAGGCTCATATGGAAACCCATTGTTAGTTCCTGCTGCATATAAATGCCAAGGATACGGTAAATAAGGAGACGTATCCAGGCCAAACAAACCACCGAAAGTGCATGTTGCACAAAGATAGCTTAAACATAATGTTAGGCAAAGATATTAAAGTTGCTGTTGGAATTAATTAAGGCTTATGGCCTTGCCAGGCTTGCCAGAATCAAAATGAATTTCAATGGAGTGAAATTTAAATTTTTGTTCCTAACAAAGCATTTTAGTGTCAACAAAATTTAGTTTCGGAAATCCTGTTCAAAATTATTAAAATTGTTTACCGATGGCTGACATGCACCAGCTAGTTGTCACATGCATCATATACCTTTACCAGATCTACTTGATATTTGTAAGATTATGTGAATGCCTTCTAATCGGTAGTTAATGCCTCGGGTTTCCTCTGCACAGAGATCCATTCATCCCGTGAAGAAGGATGCCATGCTCCTCGTCCTGCACAACATACTGCTTTACTATGTGATCAACATGTTCAAGCACCTCGCTCAGGGTGGGTTCTAACAGAGTCTTTAAAGGTACAAGATGAGTAACGCCTAGAGCTTGCTAAAAGCTCTCTTGAAATGTAGTTCCAAGGCCAGAGAGAGAAAGAGAGTGCGCAGCCGCGTTACTTATCTTGCTATTTTAAAGTCTTTGCTTCTTTAATGATTGATTGCTTGACAATTACTCCACAGCTTCGATTGACTCCCCGGGGCCGGTGAACACCTTCTATTACGTACCCCTGGTATTCGAGGAGACAGTGCGCTCGGAGTTCCCTGCGGATAGCTGGCACCAGGTTCTGCGGTCCACCGTCTGGCAGTTCTTTGAAACGCTCTTCAGACACCATTTGGCCCTGCTGTTGTCGTTCAATATGGCCCTCTTGGTGCCCGTAAGCAGGCCGCTGGGTCATTCTTGTCGCCCTGACTCCTCTTTCGATTCCATTGCAGCGCTGCAAGCTGGGCTTCATTAGCACTCTGGTGCTGGCCTCCAACTTTGTGATGTTCGTCTGCTTTAGCTCGGCCATTTGCCAGCTCCTGATGGTCACTGGCCAGGCGCCTGTCAACGTTTTGCGCCTGCTCACGATACTGGGCCTGGGGCCCGTGTGCCAGGTGCTCCTGGGGTGTCGCCTCCTGTCCCGCATGTGGGTGAGTGAGTCCCTCCCTCGGAGCAGCAGCCTCGGCACAGCCTCTAATTCGTCAATGTTCCCCTAGGTCGCCCTGTGGATCGTCGCTTGAGCCAGGCAATTCGATTTGCCAGGACGCAACCCAGCAAATCAAAGCAATAAACCAACTGAACTCAGCTCTAACCGAAAATCACTTTCACTGCACAAACTGCCAAACTGCAGGCATTTATGACAGCACGGCGGCAGGCGGGGCTCGCAGGGAGGGGGGGAAGGGAGAGGGCGAAAATCGCATAACAAAATTGTTGCTGAAAAGTTGAACAAATATTGAGGTCAGCAGAATGTCGAGTCTCGAGTTGCGAGTTGCGAGTTGCGAGTCTACTCGGCATTGTTGTTGGTGCAAACTGTTTGCCAGCCCCGGGCACAAACTCCGGACACGCTCCGTCCCAGTCTGGACGTCATGACTCCGACTCGGTGGCCTCTCCAGACCCTCGTCCTGGCCCAAAAATATTCAATGAAAAGCGGCAGTCGGCAGTCGGCAGTTGGGAGTCGGCAGTCCCCTCTTTGTCAATAATACAAAATGGAAAAAATGAGATGTGGCTGCCGCAGCTCGAGTTTGCATGGCGCAATGCAGACGTCGACGTAGCCCGGGGGTCCGGCTCCGGCCCCGGCACCGGCACCAGCACCGGCTCCGCTTCCGATGTCCTGTCCCCAGCCTACCCCCTTCATCGCCTCTGGCCCAGGCGGCCTCATGCCAGCTGCCTTCGCTTTCGCCTCGAATTGAGAAATTGCCGCAAATGCTTTTCGATTTTTCGTTATGCCTCGGACAAGCCTTGGCTTTTCATATTGCATAATTGATTGTGGGTGGGCCTGGGTGTGGCAGGGAGTGCCTGGGTGTGCGGATTGCGTAAATACCCAGCAGACGGCATTGTCACCACCCCGCCTCCCTTGCAGGGGCAGCGCTTATGCACATTTTCAATATGCATTCCCAGTCAGATGCATTCCCAATGCGTAGAACCGGAAAAGAGCATTGCCCAAAGAGCGTGCGCTTCTGTGTTTACGCTTTCTTTGGTAATAATTAAATTGTGCAAATTTTAAGAGCGAAATTCTGTAAAAATCAACAAGTACAGGTCTAGGGGAGTAAGGAGGACATGGATCAAACAATCAGGCAATCAAACGGCATTCGGTCAAGTGTTTAATTGGCATATTTTAAATCTGACTTCTATTGCTTGTTATGTTAAATGCTTATGTAAGATTCTATTCTTACATTTATATTTAGAAAGTAAGTTTAGAACAACCAATTTTTGACAAGCTTAATTTAACACAGAAAAAGTAATAAAATACTGCCTTAAATATATGCATACAAAGTATACTCGGGGAGACCTCCTCCTGCTTTTCATTTACATTCTCGGTTTGCATTTAGTTATAATAAAAGTTTATTTGAATATTTTAATCCACAATGGTTCCGGATACATACAACGTTTAAGTTTAAAGATATCCGTTCAAGTATTGGGTGAGAAAAGAACAACCATGTCCCATTCCCCTGGGAGAGTGCAGCAAAAAGCACCATATTTCATATGTAAATGCAAGAGCACTTCGATATGTATTTATAAACTAGCAATGTAAGCAGTACTCATTATGCCACCTTCACTGTATCTGTTAGATACTCGACCACCCATTAAGAGCTGCTTTTATGTGCCAAGTCTGTGTGAAATGCACACTAAATAAATTATACAAGCTGCAGTGCCAAGAAGGAAAGATTGCAAATTGCAAGTGAAGTTCCCAGGAGTCTAATAACATCAAAAAAGTTAATATATGTATTTATACCTGAGGCATTGGGGAGCGAAGATTCCCTTTGAAGTGGAAGCACAAGTAAGTCTCATTTAAAAGTCTAAATATAGTTCGATATATTGAACTTGCATTTGCAATGCCATTTTTTCAATAATATTCAAGATTTATATTCATTACTTATCGCTATAACAAATATCTATTGTTAGTTAAATATTACTTTTGTGAACTGTGATGTCTCACTGGTTTCAATTTAAATATATAAATCAATCTGTGTTTCGAATAACCATGTACAGCTACTAACATGGTTAGATTCCATTATAACAGTTTCTCTCCTTATGGCAAGTTTTTCCAACCCACTGCACTTTGGTGCACTCTATCACAAAGTTAGTTTACCCTGCTGCTGGAGTGATGTACTAGAACTGGAGAGCCCTTCTCGAATCTCAAGTCTTACTATAGCCGCACAGTAACGAGCCCCCGACCATGTCCTTATTCGTATTCGTATTCGTGTTCCGCCCCTTCCACGTGTCTATATAATAATGAGCAACGATACAGGTCCCCGGACTCTAAGCATGAGAAATTTAATTTTAAGCCACCCCACATGCACACCATCCAGGGCGCACACACATAATTGTGTATTCAAGTAAGAGATATGGCAACTGAAAGAAGCTCCATCACCGAGTGGAGAGGGCGCCAGGGCGGGAGGTGGCGGCATGGGTTGCCTTAAATTAAGATAATGACACGTGGGTATCGCCTCCCCGGGCGGCGGCAGGAGTGGTTGGTAAATTGCGATAACATAGAAATGGCCTGAATAGCGGCTCACTTTAAAACACTTAACCCTTGACACGGGCAGGAGCCACCACCCAGTCGACGGCACGCACTTTTAAAGCGCACCTTGATGGCAAACTGCCAAAGAGTTTGACTCCATTGACGGGGGATTGGGGGGAGAAAGTAGGGCATGCCAACGGTCCTGCGTTAGGAAATTTAATTTTAAATCCAGGCCTTTGAACAGTGCCCCACGTAGGGATGTATGTACATATATCGAAAGGTAAATTAAGATATGATGTATCGAAAAAAATACCATGCTCAATAACATAGTGAAAATATCTCGAAGCTCTATGCATCGAAATGTTAGATATTAAAAATTATCGATAGTTACATAACGAATTGTTATCGAAAATGTATCGGTAAAATGTTACTACCTTTTTTTGTGTTTTTTATTTTTTTTTCTATGGAAATAGGTCTGGTATACATATCAGACGGACAAGAAAAGTTTATATATACATATGTACATATGTATAAACATATATCGATATGTGACATATTGAAAAATACCGATAGTAACGCCAAAAATTATTATCGAAAACATATCCGAAAAATGCTATATAATTTATTTGTTTTTTACCATTTTTTTTTTCAAACAAAAAAATTATTAAAATAATTCCGATATATCAGACAGATTATAGATTTTTGGCAAATTAATTGCAACGTTTAAATCTATACGTTTATATGTATGTATATCGAAATAAGAAATATCGATTCATTATCCAGAGAAGGTATTCATTATTTAAACGTGCTTATTAATGAAAATTGGGCCCGCAATATCAAACATAAATTATGATTTATTAAACATTTGTTTGTATATCGCAAGGTTAAAGTATCGATTTACATATCGGACTTCAAGTTCAATAGCGATACAGAGTCCTCATATATTTATTTTGGTATTTTCACTTTATTCGCGTTTTTAACAGAAGTGTCGTGATCGGATCAATAATGGTTTGTCAGAACTTATTATTGATACTTGTCTAGGAATGGAAAAGAGCTCTTTGCAGACACCAGGTCTAGACTGTTCAATTAAGTATGCTCTAATTTTGTTCTTACTCAAGCTTTTCCAAGTTTAGGTACTAAAACGGTGTACATTTTCAGACACTTTTTCCACTTTCCTAACACAGTTTACTTTCCCCGCAATATAATAGGTTTCCTTCGATTGAAGCTCAAGTCAACTAATCAATCCGAAGTACAAAAGCTGGGGAAATAAAATAAACAAAACAAAAATAGAACACTGGCGCAGGTAAGAGGAAAATCGAAGGAGTGAAAGTAGCAACAAAAAATTTGCATTTGAAATGGCCGCAAGGTGAGTATGGGCGTTAGCTCTTTTTTGTAGGTATGTAGATATTTTCCTCGACGTGATTTCTGCAGACTGGTTCCTGCCCACGTAACGTGGCCTATGGGGAAAAGATGCGAGACGGGCTGAGAAAAATAGTCTGGGCCAAGAAAAAAAGATTTTCTCCTAAAGGCAGCCTCAGGGGTGCCAAATACTTAGCCACACAGACATCCACAGGCTTTACCGCACAAACAACCTACACGCACCTCTAGGAAAAGAACTCAAAAGAAACTCAAAGTCACTTCCTCGAAATTGGTATACTTAGTAGTAGTTGTGCACTGTGGTCTGAGGGCCAACAAATATGTGGCTAAATTTAGAAAGTGGACTTGAAGGCGAAGGAGATGTTTAAATTATTACAAACACTTTTGTAAGGCAAGAAGGAATACAAAATTCAGGCAGTTAAAGTTTTTGCTTTCTTTCAGTTCTATTAAAATTAGAGAATATCTTCTTTGCACTTTGTAAAATTTTTCGTTTTACAGCTGAAGTCTTGAATAAATTCTAATAAAGATCTTGAACTTTGCTATGACTTATGTACATTATTTTAGTTAAATATATATAAGACCGCTCTAAAATATATTTGTAATATTTAATTAAAAGAAAAGCTTGGAAATACCCTACCACACAGTGCCTTCACCACTTGGTTTTCCCATTTAATAGCTTTTTAATTGCAGTCTCCAGCCCAGCGAAGTGTTTCCCAATTAAAAGTGTCTGCCTGGCTCCCAACGACNCTGCCCCTTAGCTGGCTTTCAGCAACCTTAATCTTTGAATGGGCGGCACGGAGAGCGACGCCAGCCACATGTGCGCAGTGGGGACTCCCCGCCGAGTCGCGTACACATATCCGTTAATTATGCAGGCGGGCCGCGTGCCCGGGAAGATAAGGAGTCCGGCTGGATGCCCCCACAATGGCCATGAGACAAAAGTCAGCTCAATACTGAGCTTTATCAGAGAACAAAATTTGTTGTATGGAGGACTCCAAGCCAATCCACCATTCGCAAGAGCCCTTGAGTCTAAGGGAAGAGTTCCGTTGCCAACGATTCGGCCTTAATCATGATTCGCCCACCGACTTTCTGCGATCACAAGTTGTTAACTTGCATTTTTCAGCATGTTCTTGGTTAACTGTCGTTTAATTTTCCAGTGGCAGTCAACTCCGAAATCGCGCTGCTTCCTGGTCTACCGCTGGCTTCTGGGTGCCTTCTTTGGAACAGTGTCGGTCTCCTACGCGGTTATATACTTCCAGCGCGGCCATACTCTTCTCTACTTAACCAACTGGGGATTTTACATGTGCGCCATTACCAGCGTCACCGGTGCCGTTCTCCAGACAGTCTATCACTTCCAGAAGGAACCACAGGGTGAGCATTAATGGGGATTCTCAAAGTAGCTAAAATAACTTCGCCTTCAGCTCCGCGTAGTTGTCTGATCAAGAGCTATTGGTGCTTCTACTGGACCACCCTATGTGTGGCACATGTGGTGTCGATTGCCTATTGGTGTTTTATATATCCCGCCGATCGGGTGCCAACCAATCCGACTTATGTCTCCGATTTCTTTAACATCTGCACCCATGCCGTGCCGGTAATCGCCTTCACAGTCGACAATTGCGTGGTGGCGCAACCAGCCAGGCTAATGCACTTTATTTACCCAATAGGCTTTTGCCTGGTCTACACAGGAGTCACGCTCATCTTCTACTTCGCGGGCGGCCATGACTTGTGAGATTTACATTCTTCCTATGCTCACCATTTGGGATTTTATTTTATTATTTATATTATCAGGAATGGACGTCGCTATCTATACAGATTCCTGAACTACTCTGACCCGAAGAATACGGCCATAACCGTAACCGCAGTGCTGGTTGTCCTGGCTGCTTGTTCTACCCTTCAGTATGGAGTGTATCGGCTCAGGACATTCGTGGCGCGCAAGTGCGGCAAACTCCTTCTATGACATAGTCAAAAATAAGCTTTTACTGACGGTGTACTCTCATATGAAATTTTTAATAATAAAGACGGCTACTTTTAGTACTACTTTTATTATGTTTTAAAGCGTAATCATAAAAGTTATAGATGCAACTTTTATTGATGTGTTTTTTGCCAGTCATGATGAAATAATAATAAATGTTTATTGAACAATAGTCACAAAAGTTGCAAGATAAAGCTGCAGGCGAAGGTTTCGACCATAGCTGCTGGGGCTTTCGGTTAGATAAATATTTTTTATCAGTATTTACGGCCTTTTTGTGAGTATAAAAAAGAAAGACAAAAAAAATTAATAGAACTTCGGAAATTAATTGATTTTTAAGAAATGTAGTGTTAAATATACAACAATTAATAAGAGAAATTAAATCAAGAAAAGAGCCAACTTAGAACAATAAGTGCAAGTCAACACTCTTAGGTAATTCTGGATATAGTGATAAAAGAAGACACTCGACAACTGTTATTAAAGTCGAAATAAAAATCAATGTAACATTGTTGGGATTGATGTTGTCGTACATTTCTTAACATTTTTTTATGTGCAAAAATAAGAAAGCAAATATTTCTTTTTTAAAAGCGTTGAGATCACTTCTTTGAGATCACTTCTTTGGGGAGTAGTGTACTCTAGACTAGATCGACTCGGTTGTTAATGGTGATCAAGAATGTATATTGTTTTGTAGTTCACTGCATTCCAAACTTCAAATTTAAATGAAAATACCCGTTGCAAGGATATACAAATATTTAAAAATTGGGCTGGGCTGGGCTGACATAACCCCTTAAAGTTAGTTTAGCCAAACAGAAACCCCCAATTTCATAGGTCACTTGGTTGTAACAAAAAGTAGAGATATTAAGCATTTTTTGTTATTGCTGATATAAGAGGACAAATAACTCGGACATGTTTTTTTTGTTGTTTACGTCGCACGCACGTGTTTGGAAAATTAAAAGCCACTTCTGGTCCTGCAGCTTCACATCTCCCCCACTCGTCGTGACGCAGCAGGGTTCCCGCATCATGTCCTGCTTCCATGTCTGGTCATACGTATCCTGCATGTGGTATCTTAATCAGTTTGTTTATGAAAGGCGCTCACATGTTCTGATAAAGCTTCTCCCATTAACTCAGAATAAGTTGGTTATAAATTTATAATTTGAGGGTGTGAATGATGTTTTATTATGATTATTAAATAAAATTGTGCCAAATACTACTTTTAAGTTACGTTAAACGGAATATTTTTCTTTCAATTTATGCGTAAATATCTGTACCGAAACTCCCACTCTTTTCCCCGAGAATTGTGCAGAATTTTAAGAATTTAATCGTTCCACGGCTTCCAGAGAAATGTCGCTTGCAATTACGGCTGTAAATAATGTTGGGGGCCCGCCAACTACAATGAGTTGACTCATTGCTGCATTTTTTAACCAACAAAACGCCCCCCCCTCGCCCGCTCCCTCCCGCGTTAACTTCTGCATCGATAAATAAACAAGTTGAGCTACTTAAGATTTAAGTTGTTGTTGTTTCCGTCCTCGTTCGCCTGTTGTTGTTGCAAGTGGTGTGCACACAAAATTTGTAGTGAATACTTTTTCCCCCATAAACAACATGCAGCACGCCCCCGCGCTGCCCGCCGGCACCCCTCAACTGAATTAACCCCTTCAGTCCGTTACAAAATTTCATATTATGTATACGCTACGTATGCGCATTTCAAGCATGAAACGCTTCTGCACAGTGCACAACAGCAGCTGCGCTGCTGCGTGTGCGTCGGATAATAATATAAGCATATAAATGTTTATGTTAAATTAAATTGAATGCAAAAAGGCGGAAATGTTACGAAATGGTTGAAAAAAGAAGAAAACAAATATATTTTCGCTGTGTTGGCTCCGGGAGCAGGAAGCGGCATAATTGCCCCCTCGCAGCCGTCCTGCTGGTGCCAGAAATTTAAGACGTCCCCTTTAAGTTATGTTGCCTTTAACTGCCGTCGCCACCCACTCCGTGCGCCAATGCAGTTGGCGGCTGTCAGGCTGAGTGCAGCCATAAATACGTTAACGTTCGATGTTTTAGGCGAGGCCAGCTGCCGCTGCAGAGCCCTGCTAAGTGGCTGCACTTTAGCAGGTCCCATAGGGTCCCTTCGACATGCCAGTAAGCAAGGAGACTTTATGGGGATGTGCTTTTTTGTCTCCACATGTGTGTTCTGGCGAATTTCCATACACACAAAGGTGTGTAAGTATTGAAAAATGTCACCAAATAAATTAGAATACCTTATCTTAATATATTTAAGCACAGACTTCTATGGACCATGTAGAGGCCCTACATGGTCGAAAGATTGTGTTGAAAATAAAGGTTAATTAATATAATAAAAAGGCCTCATTCAGTTGATTTCGCTAGTTATCAGCGAGCAACTGCGTAACGTTGTATATCGATAATACATCGGCCGCGAGTGGTCGCATTTTTTTATTTCTGCCTTTTTATTAATATAAATTACTCTGAATAAACTGTAATAATAACAACAATAAGTTTTCATAAAAGTATTTTTTTTCAATTTAAAATTGCTTCTCGACCTATAGATAGTACTAAAATTTCCTTCTTTTCATTTACAAAAAAAAAGCGTATAAAATTGAAATTTTATGTATCTGTTTAGCGAAAATCCATCTTTAAATTTTTAAAGCTTGATTATTTCGCGACAATTTAATGCATAGAATGCAATCCCAATACACCAACTCAACTACTTTACAATGCGAGTACTATTGTATTTTTCGCGGAATGTTTCTATACGCATTTTGCCATGGCCCCGGGGCTCAAGCGGCATTGGAATTTTATTCTTTACCAACCCATTCAAGTGTTAAAATATGTATATAAAATTGATTGGCTGATTAAGCACACACTTTACACAATCCGCCCACACATGGCAGCGCTCCTTTCATCCTACTATTATTTATTTTTTTTGTTTTGCATTGTGTCTGGCCTTGGTATTTTCCCCTTTTTTGATTTGCTTCGGAAATGACGCAAATAACGCAACAAATTTAAGCCAGTCACAAAAATGTTCCCCGCCCACCCAGACACGCGCACAAACACACCTTCAGGATGGGTTATTTATGACAATAGGCATGTGAGAGCCGACAACAGGATGTTTTATATTATGCCATTGGAAAATAAAGGCAAACACACACACACACATCCGCTCACGTACGCACGATGCCCAATTTTGTTGTTGCTGTAATATTTTGCATAAATTCCACTTAATATATAGGGGAAAAAGGGTATATCCATAAGCTGAGTAACTGAAAACTAAAGTTTACTGAGGAGATTAACTTTGTGTGATAGGTGTGGGTTAAAAAAACACACACACAGAATGACTAAGAATAAATCTAACCAGCTCAAAAAAAAAGCTTCTTCATGAGAAAGTCAAGGAATAAATAATATAAATATTTTGAGTAGTTCCTTCAAGCTGCTTTCATCGAATTATGTGATTATATTTTTATATATTTTATATTATATTTTCACCAATTCTATGATCCCTCCACAGAAATTATATATCCCTTTGTCGAGGGCATTAACAAGTCTCCTTTACCTGCAGCAATTATTTTTTCATCCTTTTTGAGTAATTCCGAGAGTGAAATTTAATTTTGCTGCTCATTAATGGCACGTCGACCGCCAGAGAGCTCACCGGAAATATGTGATTTCCGAAAATAAATACATATTTGTTCCATTTTCGTATTACGCCCCATTGTGCATAAACGTGTGTTTTTCTTGTAATTCCCGTGGAACAAAAAGTCCGTATAGATAATTACGGAAAGTTAAAGTATCCAGTATTCAGCTACATAAACAAGAAGCGTGGTTAGCTTTAATCTAAACAATTTATGCGATTGATTTAGGACTTATGGCTTGGTTATCGGGGTCTTTGGGAATGGTTTCATGTCTTTGTTTTCTTTTTTAGGCATATACAAAATCACTCCCGCACAAAGTCATAAATCTACAAGCCTGTATTGGAAATCCAATGTAAGTCCCGGCTTTATAATGACGAAGAAAAAGTCAGCAGAGCCAAATATTGCATTTAACTGGAAATCTTCAGAAGAATGTATGTTTACTCAGGCCTCAATTTGGTATTGTTTTGACTGCAATATATTCTCAGAACAGACTTCAAACTTATCTCCCAGCCACACTCATTTCAATAACAAGCTAATCAACTTTATTCGTTTAAGACATTGTTCGAGATGTGCGAGTTGGGGGCAGGAGTGCAAGCCGGGCCCAAAGCCGAAGCCAATCAAAAGCAAAACAATAAACAAGCATGACAATAAATAAATAAATAAATGGCCAGACAACAAAAAATTCGAATCGGAGGACTCTCGGTGCGTGGGGTCGCTGCCCAGGACACGGGACCGCCATGCAGCCACGTTTTGCCTTGCGTGAAAGGATAATGACGCGTTCATTTCCCGCTCTGCTCTCCGCGCTGGCAAATGCAAACGACAATATTGAAACGGCGGGACATCGACAGGATAAGGCAGACCCCGCAAGGCCGTGTGCGGTGCGGGGCCTGGGTCGCAGGAATTGATTGAATGCCGAATTAAACTTAAGCCGCACACACACACACACGACGGCATAAGCAAACATTTATCTTTCCCCTTTTTGGCGGCGCTTATTTCTTTTACCCACTTCAATTTAACGGCTACTTAAGTCCATCATATTGAATAATGCTGTGTGCCGAGCGGAATGCGGGCTGCCGCCGATTTCTCAGCTATTTCTGATATGTGCGCAGGCATTCGCCAATTTGTACTCGCCCGCTCACCAGCTATCGGGAATGTTGTGGTTAAAAATGCATCCAATAAATTATTTAAAAAAGAATTCAGCAATTAAAAGATTTATTTGTTTGCCATCTGCGAATGATATAATATATATTTTTAATATTTGATTTATACCCAAAGGCATGCATATAAAAAGAAAAAAAAAATCTTCAAAAATATCTTGAAGTACTGAGACCATAAATCGGAATAATTTTAAGCACTCGGTACTTTTAAAGTATTTCCGTAGAAGCTCAGTGTACATTTTTATTAGTATTTACAATTTTAAAATTTAAATTATAAGTTACTAATAAGTAACGCCATACGGATCTCTGCAAAGAGAGAAAGAGAGCGCCCTCGAGTTAATGACAGCGCATTCACGCATTCTAGATCTATACGTATACATACTCACTAGATTATGTTTATACATTTCATAAAGACGCTTTATTTAGTGAGATGCCGCACGCCATACGTTTTTTTTTCACACGCATTTTTCGTGCTGGACCCAGCGCTGGGTACAAGTTCTGTTGCCATAGAGACAAAGAGAGTGTGCTCTACAGTGGGTCGCTGTCTTGTAGGTTTACAGCGGCAGCCGACGACTGTATGTGTGGAGACGTGTTCTCTTTGTAAGCTCTTAAATTTCTGAGAACGGAGAGAACGCGATTTTTGTCAGAAGCTGAAAAAATGGCTTGCGTATGGCAATTTCAATGAATGGTTGTTACTCATCTTATTAATTCTAGCGTCTTTAGTAAAGTTCACATAATGAAATCACAGGATTGTTTGACGTATAGTCTCATTGATCGCAGAGTGCTTTTATAGCCCAAAAAAATAAGAACAAAGAAGAACTCTGACACTATTCAAAATACTTTGCAAATTTGAGCATGCTTAAGAAAAAGTATCCGTCGCCGTTTAAAATATTTACAAACTTTTCTAATGCCGAGAACTTTCCAGGTATCCTTTCTCTCTCTCCACGCTTACCTCCTTTAATTTAGCAGTTACTTTAATCCATCATTTCAAATTATTATCTTCGCGCCTGGTGGCAAAAGTTGGCAAGTTCCCGTGCACGCCCAGTTGGCCACGCATCAAATGGGCCCTCAATGGGCATTAAAAGCTCCTTGATGACGCTACCTGGAAATCGTGATGCGGATGGTGGACGACGACGAGGAGGAGCCGGACGGGAAGGACTAAAGTGGAGGCTCATTAAAAGGCCACCGCACAAAACTGCTGACATCACGACAGACGGCGACGATGTTGCAGGCTACTTGGGCGGCGAATTAAAAAGTTGCCTTGATAATCCTTTTGCAAAATAGACGGGATTAAGTAAAACGCTGAGCCGGAAATTTATGCAGCCCAGGTGGGCATTGGCTGCTGTCCAGGTGTTGACCATCAACTTGGCCGAGTCGAGGCGCCTCGCGTCGAGTGAGGAGTTCGCGGCGAAGGCACTTAAAATGTGCCACAGTGTTGCAATAATTACCGTTAAATGTTCACAGTTAAAAACACTCACAGAGGAAAGGGGAAAATTCAATTCTGGCACAGAAGGTTGTCTGTTATTATCCTTGCAGCCGGGTGGGTAGTCAGTGCCTTTCTTGCCCCGTTGATGGCGGTGATTTGTAATCTTCAGCGGCGTATGATTAACTTTGGCGCTGGTTGTAAGAGGACAGGAATGATTGCGGTTATTAAGCCACACTTACTTAAGTTTAATTACGACAACGCAGCTGCATAACATTATGTATTATATTCGTCACACCAGGCAAGTTAACTTTGAGCAGAAAGTCATGTCTTTAGTTTATCTAATCCCTTTTTCACATATTTTTTGTATATCTGCAAGCCCAACCGCCTGCAGAAAACGACTAATGACTCGCCATTAAATTGGCTCACCAAACACTACATTTAAATTAATGCACAGACGATCAAGAGACCCGGCTCTGGCTGGCGGGGGGAGAATATACTGTCTGAGGGCAATTTCAAGCGGATCCGACCTCCACCCCGGGCAAATCTGAAAGCCCCCGCCCGGCACCCGTTTTCCGTGTCAGCCAAGTGTGCACTTGTACTTGTAGTTTAGCCAGCGTAAAAACATATAAATAAATATGAAAATCGCATAGAAAAACCAACAGAAGCCCAGTGGCAACAACAACAACAACAACAACAACAGCAGCAGACACGAAAATTGTCCTTGTTGGTGTTGTTAATGTTTTTGTAGTTGCTGTCTGAGTGAGCACGAGATGCCGGGCTGCCGCTGCCGCTGCTGCTGCCTCTGAACCAAAGTGCCATGCATTTGAAATTTTTAAGCACAACACTGCGTATGATCAACGTGTGTGGGTGTCTGGCCAGAGAGGCACCATGGCTGGCTAGGGGTGAGGTGGGAGCGTGACTATATGGCACTGCACATGAAATAATGACAACAGCTATAAAATTTGGTTGGCTTTTTGCGACACAAGCAGAGAAGCAGCCGCAGCAGGCGCTGTTCCTAGAAAGGATGTCAACTCCCAAATTGGTTTTTGGAAAAAACAAATAGAAATAATAAAAATCTTCATTTATTTGCTTTATAATTGCCTGGGTAAAATTGTGATCGCAGGACAATTTACCAAAAAGAAGCAGTCAATGTTGGTCAAACATGAATTATTTGTATTTGGTCAAAAATTTCAAACAAATGATTGCCAAATTTTCAATGTTTGTTGAGTTTATTTAAGCACAGGAATATGTTAACTGCCAATTAGTGAGATATGAGAAAACCTTTTAAATCAGGTATTATAATGGGTGATGCACTACTCCAAGGTAAAACCATACTGTTTTCGTAAAAATGATAGCATTAAAATAAATACATTTATAAGAAAATAATACAGAACTTAATTTTATGGAATAATATTTGTAAAAACTTATCGCTCGAAATTTTGTGGGTGCGAAATATCATTTTGAATAGATTCTTTAAATCCACAGTTAGAAAATATTTACATTTTAGAATATGAGTAGCTTTACTAATTTATGATTGAAGAAATAAAGTTTACTTATATATTTTGATTTGTTCCGAAATATTTTTTATTAAAAACTGGCAGAGTGTTTACTCATATTCCATTCTATTATGTAATTAGCTAAATAAGTCTCGTCTTTATGTCGGATACTATTACATCTCCACATAGCATTTGTATGTGTTAGAAACAGAATATATTTTAATGTAATACAAAGAAATATATACCAAGTTCCGTACCAAGTTTCCATAAAAATGGCTATGACTAGAAATTTGACTCTAAGAAAGACTAGACTTAGCTTCAAAATTACAAGGTGACAGCACTAATTCTTTCGTTCTCCTTTGGGCACACAGTGCGTATGGCAACCGAGGATGGGCAGGGAAATTTGCTGACCCGCAAGTAAAGGCTGTCTAAAATACTCAATTCGCTTTTGCTTTTCGAGGTTTGAAGGCGGAATACAAGCTGGGAACACCACGCTAACGCATTTACTCAAGTGGCTTTCTGACGCTCATCGTCTGTTTTTCCTGCTTTTCCTGCTATTATTGCTGGTGGATGGTGGGTCTGCTTCTGCTCATGTTGCTGTTTTGCTTTTGTTGCTGCTGGTTATTTCCCTTGCCCGACTGTCTTGAATTATTATTCATGAGAGCTTTAATTTATGCTGCAGTTAGAATTAGTGCGCTTTGCATTTTTCGCTATCTCGTTCAACTGTACATACTCCTATATGCACATTGGACGTATACGTACGTATGTGTGCTTAGTTTTCGCTGCGGAAGTACTTAAAACGGCATTAATACTTTTATGACTTCTGGCCAAGGGAATCTGTGGCCAGGTGGTGCCACCAAATATTCCCATTAAATATTCATGGCCATTCCATTTGAGATTTTGTGTGCGGATTCCCTTGTATTTACTGGTGTAATTGACAAGCATTTGTAATGAACTTAGGGGATATTAAATTCGGACTTTTGTAACAAAACTCAATGAGATTGATTTGATGAAATATCATCGACTATTGGCAGTGAAATTTCTTTAAGATATAGATATTATATATATATATAAAATCGAACTTTTCATGCTGATATCCTTAGCAACGATATACATAGATTATAATGAGATGGCAATGTTGTTCAAATACAGAGCTTAATAATAATAATTTATACAAGGAAGTTACTATCTTCTTAATTTTTATAATAAATAAACAAAATAGGCAATGAAGAAAGAGCAAGTGGAAAAGAAACCATCAACTGGTGTTGTGATATGTCTCTTGACTTTAATTTACTCAAAGTTCTGCCCAGATTCACTTTCTCTAAATACTATTCCACTATGTTATTCGCCCGGGACCCCCTTAGCAGTTTTGTAGCTGCTTATGGCCATTTGCTTGTAGCCAATTTCCATTTTCGTTTGAGTGGCAATCAGTGCTGGGATTTGTTTATGGCATTTTCATGCTTATTTTTATTTCCATTATCTTCCCCTTTAGTTGTTTGTTTTGCTCTCGCCACCAACGAGCAGTGACTTGTCTCTGTATTTTCAATAGATATAAGCTAAAATTTGCATACCATCAAAAACAACAATAATAAGTTCAGAGATCTCCAGTAAACAAGCTCCACTTGCGTTTGTATATCGTACAGTTTCCCTTGCCGACGGAGTATTTCCTTCAGCCACGCATTCGCCGCCGCGTTCGCTCTGCATTTTTGCGCTGCTTGTTTGAAAACTAATTAAAAGTTTAAATGTTTGTAATTAGCGTCGAAATAAATGTCTGCCTGCCACATTATAAAATTAGTAAATTTTATGCCAAACTTCTGCTGCAGTCAAAATATACGAACTGAAAAAACAAACGCCAACGCGCAGTCCCCTCTGCCCTTTCCGCCTGCTATGCGGTTTTAATTTCGCAATTTTCAGTTCGGTGTGGTTTTGTTGGGTTTGACTTATTCGAGTTATTAGCCCAGCCATTTTTATCAAGATATTGTTTGCAAACCTATGTCACTTGCTCGTTTAGCTATTTTCTAGGCATGTGGGATAATTTATGGTACAACAAAATGTGTTTTTATAGCTAATCGGAATACGAAGTCGTCTTTGGAGCTTAAATATGCCCAATCACAGGCATCCGAACTAAGATACGTATTCGCTTCACAAAAGTACAAACGGAATATTATAGGAGGCGGGTCGTCTGGTTATTCCTATGTCAAGTATTCAGTCATCAATAAAAACGCACACGCTTAATTAATTTAACCCGAAAAGTCAACCACGCGTGACGTATACGAATGACGGGCAAGGACAACAAGCCCAGCAATCCCGCAACAATGGCATCGCCCCCACTGCTATGCTCCTTAAAGCTCCTCCCCTTCCCAAAGAAGCATGACACAATGACAGACATCGATAACAAGTTGTTTTTGACTTCGTTTTCGGCATTAAAATAAAATACTCAAATTCACAAGGACAAAGGACACAATCAGACCTTTGTCTGCTCCCTTTTGGGCGGGATTTAAAAAAAGTCGTAAATATTAAGTTGCAAGTTGCAACTACATACATATATTTAAAATACGACGCTGGAGAGCATTATTCTGATTCTAATAAAATCGAATAGTTTACTCTTTGGTAGCACATTTTCTTTTTTCTTTGTTTTTATTTAAAATTTTAAACTTAAATTGCACGCAAAGTTAGAAACGTCTCAGATCGCCCTTTTCCACTCTTTCTCGTTTAATGTGCAAAAGCAAGCTTCTCTCGAAGCTGCTTGCTTTGCGGAAGATATTTCGCACTTGTATGCAAATCTGTGCCCTGTTGCTCTCTCTGCCACTCTATTGCACGATGTGTTAAACAAAAACAAAACCGATTAAAACACTCTAAGAGAGCTTGGCATTTTGTCTCTCCGAATACAGTTACGAGTAATCAGAACAGAAGGAAATCAAGCGTCACAACAGCGTGGAGAGACTTCTTTAAGTCCCTTGTCGTTCTCTCTGCGAGAGAGCGCAAGATCCACGAGCTCTGATGTGAAATTTTATCTTATAAATTCAAGAATCAACTCGTTGCAACAACACTTAAAATATTTCATGACAATAAGTTGAAAATTACCAAGAAAACACACCGTCGAATAATGAAGCAAATCAATTTCTATGTTCCCACGAGTACAACTCATCTTAAATTGATAGTTTAAGACTTAAGGCTTATCTGGGATCCATTCACCGACGCCATGGGCTTATGTTTCGCGTGTATTCACGTGGGCCACGTCCAAGTAAAAGCGGGTTGGCTAACATAAACTCATTAGCCCCAAAATCATCCTTTGTTGGGATGGCGTTGTCGGAGCGTTCGCTGGACTGGGAGTCCAATTGGTCAAATATTCAATATGCGTCGACTGAATGAGGGGCCCAACACAACATCTGATAAATGCAACACAGCGTGGCTTAATTAAGGTTTACTAGTCGGCCCATAACTTGCCGAGTCCCACCCGCTCCCGCACCTACTGTGTATGCCCCACTCAGCCCCATAGAAATACGCGCACATGCACTCAGACTACTCAATGTAATTATGTGCTAAGTGCTCGGGGCACAGCCCAAAACTCATTCAATATCAGATAATCGCGCAATCGTCGAAGCGGAATCGCTGTTCTAGTATTCCGGTTATAAGCTTGCGAACTATTCAGAGGCACATCTGGGTACAGCACAATCTAAGGCGTTTGTCTGATGATTAACGCGAAAATTATTAAATTGGCAGATTATTATCGCTCGGAAGAAGGATAATAGCATTAGTCCATTGGCACATTTCCATAGCAAACAATATCTTGCATCGTCGTCATCGCGAGAATAATCGATTATTTTAATCAACAGTGTTGGAAAGCGCAATGGCATTCCTCGTTGCTTAAAATTAAATTTAATAAGTAGCTGCTTTTACCCGTTTTTTGCGCATCTGCTTTAATGAAACTTACTTTCCACGATTATTGCAATTTTCTTGAACGGCCCTCCTCCCGGTGGGTATATATACATACATTTAACCCCCCACATCCCACCGCCTTAACCCTGCCATGCCGTGATAGTTGCGTATTGCTGGCTCAGCAGGCGGCAACGGACACAGAGCTGCGGGCGGGTTAAGTGTCGCTTGTGCTGTGTTGACCGGAAAAACGCGGGAAATTAAGGATAATGTAATTTATTGATGCATTGTAAAAGTTAAGCTCCAGTCGCCAGCGTTGTCGTTGTCGTTGTCGTTGTCTGTGCTCCCCAGTATAAATTACAATTTGACAGAAATGGCGAGAGAGGGTATCTGATGGGGCTGGGCCAGTGTCCTCGGAAAATCGAGCGAGCTCAATTAAATTTACAATTACCAAATCCAATAATTGTGACGCACTAATAAGCAGTCTGGGCTGTAATTATTAAACTTGCAGAAACATACGATATAAGACCTTAACTATATTTAAAACATATGTATTCTGCACGCCTAATTGCCGTAAACTGAGCACACTCGATTAGGGAATGTGAAATCTTTTTGGGGAGTGAAACGGAAATTCTTTCTGACCAAGCAATCAACACTTGTCAGAGGAGCTGACTCTCGCACGCCGGCTGACAAAAGTGAGCAAATATTCCATGGCTTTCGGCTTTGACCAAACAAACATATTTGCCGAAATGCCTTTGGCTTTAATTTCGGCAGACGACTTTGGCATTGGATCTGGCTGCGTCTATTTATATCTAAAGTTCCCTGCCCATATATATCCCGTATCCTCGAACCCACACAGAGAGCAAGGAGTAAGGAATGCCAGCAGCAAGTGTAAGTGTGGCGCATTCCACTCGTGTTGAAACTGTAAAATAGATGCTGCCATCCTTATTTCCGCCGCACACCCAAGATGCGATTGCATTTTGTTACATACGAACCCACACTCTGGTGAGTACAGTGCGGTTCATCAGGGGAAAAACTTAGCTTAGCTTGGTCTTATATTTTTAATTAATCAAGGTTGAAATTAAGGCAGGTCTTCAAGGTGCTAAGTTCACTGTAATTCGGCAAATATTAAATACATTATATCTAGTACTTCGGATAACAACCTTTTCAAGGACGGAATCCTGTAAATAAATTCTAAAAACCCCCCAAAGCTTATGTACCTTGAGATTTCCGCCACTATCATACATTTTCGAAACGCAGCTACCATTCCACACATGCTTAATCTGGAAATCCTTCTTGGCCTGCTTTCCCAAACACCATATAACTAACAAGGAGGAGATGACGACGGGATGCCACCCTGCTCGTATTCTGGTTCGGTATTCTGTGTGCTAGCTTAGCTGGTGGAGATTTATGGAGGAATTCCTAAAAGAAATCCAAGTCAATTACTTGCTTAATTATTTCCTTTGAAATTTATTGATTTCTTTCGCTTTCCCCTTGGAGCCTGCAAGGAATTTTTGCGCAACACGCTCTGCTTGCTATTTGTTTTGCCTTGGCAACCGGCAACTGTAAGACTTAAACCAGAAATGAAATGGGGAGAACAGCAGCAATTTCGTCTTTGGCGTTTGACTTTATTTTGGTATGACTCACGACATATCTTGAGCACATACTTGTAGTTGTTAAAGTGTAAGGCTCAAATTATTTGATTAATAATAACTTTTTTTTATACCGCTTACCATGAACGGACTTAGAATTCCTGGCAAAACTTCATATTTGTATTTTCCATTTACCTTTCTTTGTCGCCTTTTCAACAAATTGATTTAAAATTTTTCCAATAAATTAGCTTCTATAATAAAACTGTCTGGAAAAAATGTGTAAAGCAACCTTGGTATCTCTTTGTCTTGTGCTGAGGGTAGTTGGTTGTTTGCTCAACTGTGCGTATGAGTAATATGAATATTGACGTACTCACGCTTCAGTGCGTTTTTGTTGTTGAAAACAATTTGTGTGTGTGAACGGCTGTTTTTGTTATTCCATGCTCTTTTTATTACTGAATATAGGGGGTGGTGTGGGCGGTGAATTGGTGAATGTTCAAAAAACACACTTGTGTTGATATTAAAGCAGTTTTGTGCCAATGCATTGGGGGTTTTGAGTGCCAGTGAAGTCCACTTGTGGGCCTTTTCAAACCAGTTAAATTATTTTGTAGTGTGCCTTTATAGTAATTTATTAAAGACATCGTCTGTGTTTAAAAAGCTTGTACTTATTTTTCTACTGTATGATACAGAGCTCAATTAATGATTGTTTGGACCGAAGTGTAACATTAAAAATAAAGGATACGCTTTGAATTTAAAACAAATTGCTCAGGAACTGGCAGTCCAACTATTTATCCATTCTTTGATCCATTAAACTGGCTTCTAATGTAGCAACTCAATCACAAAGAATACTGAAACATTAAATTGGAACTCTATCATTAAGTCTCAAATTTATTAACCTAATTTAATAAAAACCCGAAAAAGAACGTGCAAATATATTATATTTTTAATCATAGCGTATAAAGCAATTTTTCCAAATCAGGTCAATGTCTGGGAGGCAAATACAGTCTAACAATTAAGCTGTGTTTCATTCACGTATAGTATTCATGCATTCCGCCGCCGAGGGTCACAACAATTGTTTTCACTCACACAGACGCATCGTTTTTTAAGCTTTTGGTGTCGCATTGAAAATGTCTGGGCTCCTTTTTTGTTCTTTAACGATTTTTTGTGTGCACCCTACGGCAACAGCCACAACGAAAATCTCTTTATTGGATTATCCTGCAAAATTTACGCGGCATTAAAAGCGGCCAAACAGGACCTTCTACCCGTGCCCCTGGGGTATCTGAATAAGTGTGTGTGTGTGTGTGTGCTTGGTGCTTCAAGGGGTTAAGCGCAAGGTAGCCAGCCCGCGAACAACAAAACGAGAGAAACGTTTATTTACATTTTTAAGGTCGTCGTCGACGCTTCCATTAGTCCAACAACGAGCTCCCAATCCGACCTCCGCCAAAAAAATAAAAAAAAACGTAAAAGAAAAAAATCCATTAGCTTGGCGCATATTTCCCGGGCATTTCCTACTTAGAGCCATTTAAAGTTTTAAGGCCGCAATGGAGTAGCCAGCAATGCGATGCTGGCCCAAAAGAGTTGGACGAAGATCTAAGTAATTGAATTTGGTTGGCTGAAAGACATATATTTTGTGCCTGTTTCGTATAACTTTTAGCTAATTTAATTGAGTTTTAAAAATGATATGTACTAACCAGGGTATCCAACCGGTACCATGACCGTTATTTTTAACCGGTATAACCGAATCAAAACCGAAACC
>JAEIIU010043966.1:0-10344 GCA_018874675.1 Drosophila baimaii
ATCTGCAAGGGTATATAAACTTCGGTTCCGCCCGAAGTTAGCTTTTCTTACTTGTTTATTTATTTATTATCCGCACAAGCTTACACTTATATTTGTAGCACTAGTCACGTTAAAATAATATGAAATAATTATTTTTTCTTTGCAAGTCCCATTGTACCCAAATAAATTAAATAAAAACAAAACCACTAATTGTATGATTATATTTTATATATTAATTACACTCGAAACTTCGCTGCGAGGCATGTCTTGTTTATAAATATTTTTTTTTTTTTTGCTACGCGTACAATGGATTTCTCTGCGTGTAGAGTTTCCCCCACCAAGCGCTATGCTCTACTTAAGTCCTAATTAACCGTGATTATGTGTGTGTGTGTCCTTTGAGGTAATTATAGGGCGGCGGATCAAGCAGGACGCCTAGTACTTGAGGGCCTCGTAGTATCCTCCTCCACCGCCGCCGCCGCCCCCATTCAGAGCCACCGCAGTGGGCGGCGGTGTGATGGGCGGCAGGTAAACCGGTTTCCGGTCAATGGGCGAATGCGAATGGTCGATGACATGGTTGCCGCCCGACTGCGATGGCGGCGGTGTCATGGAGCCATGGCTCTGGTGGAGCGAGCCCTGATGCTGCGGCTGCTGCTGCGGATGCTGGTGGTGCTGGTGGTGATGATGATGATGCTGCTGGATGCTGGACAGTCCGGGCAGCTGCTGCAGCGAGATCGAGCGGAGACCTGGCCGGGGAAAAAATAAGAAAAAAAAATAAAGTAAAACCGATTAAACTCGCAGTTCTCTCGTTTTATGGACAAGCGCTAAAATTCACACTGCGCCGCGACGGCGGCGGCGGCGGCATCTATAAAAAAAAGGGAGGATCGAGTGCGGCATAGATTACCATATGTTGTTACACCCCTGCCCCCTCCACTCCCTCCTCTGCTATTGCCTCGACTCCCCGTAATCCGAGCTGTGAACCGTCAGCAATTAAATTACCCTGATTGACGCGAACACCCAGGAACATTAAGATTCCCTCTGCCCCCATTCAAGCTACGGCCCTAATCCTCTCAAGTGGCTACACAGAGGAAAATAGTATACTTGTTTAGACGAAAGGAAATCGTAATGTAATAGAATAAAGTGTATTCACTTTGTAGATACATTATGTAAGCTTAAATAAGCATAAATCCACAGCCCAACTTACAGTTTTAAAAGAATCTATTAGATTTATGTTTAAAGTATTTAGGTTAAAGGTAAACTTACTGTTTAGTGTATTAAAAAATTATATTTTGTATGCTTTTGTCATAATATTAGCGATGATCTGAACCCTTTTAAAATTTTAAAATTATAAAGGAAGCCCATAAAAAAAAGGAAAGTTAAGTTCGTAATTCAAACAGTGAGTTTGCTGGCTCGAGGTCAGGTTAAGTTCGTAATTTTTTTTAACACTCAAGAGGTACTTTTTCTTAATTTGCTTCTTTGCTGGCTCCTAAATGATAAACCCCAATCACCCCCCTATATCTCCCAGTGCAGCTCGACCCTCATCGCTTTCCCAAACCATCTATCGTGCCGCTCCCTTACCGTTGTCCAGGCTGCCGGCACTTGTTGCGTAGGAGTAGCCCGCGGCCACGAGACTGGCGGTTGGCGCATACTCGCTTTGAAGCGCCGCTGATCCCAGCGGGGAGCTAGAGGAGCCCGAGGGGGCCATCCCAAGGGCGGAGTGGGCCAGCGGGGGCGTGGCCGCAGAGCCGTTCAGGTTGCCGCTGGCCGTAAGGCAGGATATGTTGGAGTACTGAGGCAAGGAGCCCACCACGCCCATCGAAGACGATCCACTGTGGGCGACATGGCCATTCCAGGCATCGCCAAAGCCCTGGACGCCACCCGGAGAGACGCCACTAACGCCAGCCGAGTTGTAGTCGTAGCTGCCGTAGGCGGGCGAGGCATAGAAGTTGGCATTGTCCTGGGAAAAAGGATAACACAATATTAGTTGAGAAGGTAGTAAAGTAAAACTAGCTTACCATTCCTGCATCCCCGTAGCTGCCTGCAAAATATCCATTGGCATGTCCCGCATACGCCTTGACCTTGATCTTGGAGCGATATCCCCTGGGGCGGCGTCTCAGGCTGCCCTCATCCTCGAACAGATGCGCCGAGTTCTCGTCAATGGTCCAGTAGTTGCCCTTGCCCGGCTTGCCCACGCCCATGCCCTTGGGCAGCTTCTTGAAGCATTCGTTCAGGCTGAGATTGTGGCGCACCGAGTTCTTCCAGCCCACATAGGGTCCGCGGAAGAATTCGTAGCTGCAGGATAAAGGAGGAGAAAGTTAAAATTAAGGATTTGTATATATTCCTCATTAATTTAAACAATTTAAGCTATAATTTCTTTCTCTGTCTTTGGCAATAACGAAAACTGATAATCCAGCGGATTATTTATTTGGCTGCGCAGGCGAAACTCAATTAAAAGATACTTTTTTTTGGGAGGGGAGGAAGGGAGTGCGATCGGAGACTGGCGACAACAAACCCACGATGTCAGCTTAAAAGCCTCTCACGCATGGCCGCCTCTCCACCGATTCCCCCTGGCTAAAGCTCAAGTGGATCCCCGTCTCGTCGCCGAAATCGAAATCCAAACAATCGACGGGAAATTTGAGCTATCTGAAGGATGCGCCTGCGTTTCGGAGTTTCGTGTTGTCCAAATAAAATCGGATGCAAGTAAATAAAAGCCCCGAGCGACACATTTTTTGTTGTAGCCTGACCGGATCTGTATATGGATCGGGGACCAGGTCCGGGTGTCGATGTCACCAAGTGGCTCCGTCTGTGCCGTCCGAAATACCGACTCTATTTGTTAGATCGGTTGGTTAAGGGGGGGTTTTTTTTAACTCGAATTAAATGGAAATATCTTGGGTATTTATAATCTATTTATATTTATATATTTATTTCTATTTCTATTTATTTTTCTCTTCCATTTGTTATTTAACAATTTGATATAGTAATTAACGTTCTCCTATTCTTTTTATTTATATTTAAATATACGAGAATCGGACTACATTTCGTCATATATGTATATTAAGCTGCAAGAGCCTAGGAGCCTAGTCTGCTACTTGGAAAGGTAATATAATTAGAAGAATTAAATTAATCGATTTAATAATCTAAAGCTCAGATTCTAAAAAACTCAAGAGACTTTGAGGTATTATAAAGAAAAAGTTTATTGTTTTTGTAAATATAGAAAAAAGAAAACATAAATTAAAGTTTACTGTTTAACGACCTTTAATTTTGTAAATTAAACGTTTAGCTAACTCTAGGTCAGATCAGGCACACATATCTTTGTAAGCGAGGTATCTTCGGACAGCTTTTTACTTTAAGAGTGATATTACATTATTGTTCTTAATAATTCAGATTCAATAACATCATCTGATTCTTATCATGCTTAATACTTAATCCTGAATCATCAATCCTTAAGCGTTTTTTTAAATATATTTTAACATTTAATGGATGTACAAAAAGGCATAAACCATATACATATTTTAAATGAATTGAATAGTCATAAGTGGCGATTTCGAATAATAACTCATTGAATGCCTCATCTTCTAATCATCAGGGGTGCCCATGGATAGCTAATGATTTCAAATCCATTAAAATTGTGTCTAAAAGTAGGTCATAAAGAAGTGGAAGTGCCAAATCCTATTGATAATTTTTAATAGCATACTTTTCAGCACTATTTCAAGTGAAATCAGATCAAGAGCAATTATCAAGGATGAAACCTTTTTAATGAACATTTAAGGAAATTAAAAACAATAGTAAAATTACTACAAATTAATAAATAAAATAATTAATAATCCTTGCTAATCCCAATTGGCTTCCCCATTAACAAATTCCCATTGGAAAGACCATAACACTTACCTCTTCTGCAAATAGGCGTAGATCTCGGAGAGCGTCAGCTTGCCGGTGGGCGACTCCTTGATGGCGTGTCCTATCATATTGATGTAGCTGAGGGCGGGCTTCTCGGGTCGCCGGGTGCCCGACTTCTTGGTGGTGTCCGGCGTGCTGCTCGCCTCCTGGTTCCCTGTCCCCGAACCACCACTGCCTGTGCCCGCCTTTCCGCCCTGCTGATTCTGGCTGGGCGGCGAGGAATCAGAGCCATTGAGCGACTTGGCGGGCGAGGAGCTGGAGCTGGAGTAGTTGATGCCATGCGTGGACATGCCGTGGGCGTTGCTGATCACCTGGCTGGGCGAGGCGGAGATGCGCGGCAGATAGGACACTCCTCCACCGGGCGAGTGCTGGAGCGGCACCTGCTGCTGCTGGGGAGGCGCCTGCTGCTGCTGCTGCTGCTGCTGCTCCACCTGAGCCTCGTGGCTGGTCAGCAGCTGGTAGTCATTGGCACTGAGAATGGTGTTGTTCGAACAGTACTTGATGGTGGACGCGTACTGGTGGTTCATGGGCTGCAGCTGAACCTGCAGGGGCTGCACCTTGGAGGAGGCCACTCCCGCCACAGAGATGGAACTGGAGCTGGTCACAAACTGCAGATCCTGTGGCTGCAGATCCTGTGCCGTGGGCGTCTTGGAGCTGGAGTGCGGCGAGACGGATCCATAGGGCGGATGGGGACTCGAGGAGGCCGGCGGAGTGCCCATGCTGTGCAACGCACTCAGGCTGTAGTGCTGGGCCGCCGAGACGGGCGTGGCCGTGGGCGTGACGTCCATGTAGTGCTTCAGCTCCATGTACGCGATGTTGGGCTTCTCGTCCACCAGTTCCGTGGGCGACTCGCTGCCCCCCATTGTCTGGTAATTGCCACCGGCCAGCAGGCCATTCCCCGTGCGGTACAAGTGCCCACTGTGCGGATGGGAGTGTGGATGGCCATGGGGCAGGCCGTGGGCATGGGGATGCGGATGGGGGTGGCCAAAGTGGGGGTGGTAGTAGCCACCGCCACCGACGCCGCCGCCGCCGCCACCAGAGCCACCCAGCTGATCCACCGACATGAGCGAGCGTTCCGACACCTCCTCACTCTTGATCATCTTCACTGGAGCTTCGTTTTGGTGGCACAAACTTTGGTTAATATTTTTAATATCTTTTTTAAATATTTTTTTACAAGTTTTTGTTATTTATTTGTTGATATTTTAACACTAAATATTTTTTATTTATTATTAAGAACTTTAAACCACTCCTATATATATTTAAAATATATTTCTTGTGGTGTTTAAAGGGTTTCTCTTGTTAACACAACTTGAACAACTTTTTAAAATATTCTAATAACTCTTAACTTTTATTTTTGAAGATTTACTTTGTATTTAAATCACTTTCTTTTGTTTTTGATATTTTTTTATCCTTCCACAATTCCTTATTAGTTATTTAAATATTTTCTTTACGCGTAAATTATCCGGCGGAGATGGGTTCATATATATATATCTTTTCTTGTAACCCCTGAAGGACCACACCGCTTGGCTATTCTCGCTCGACTGAACGCGGATCTCTCTTGGAGCAAGGGAACTATCCCAGCCGATGCGATCCACTTGAGTTGCCATCGGCTGGAAATTCTTTTTTTAGTACGCCTACGATCGGCGCTCGCTCTCCGATGTTTCCCCATATGTATATGCATATATATATATTTATATATCGGGTATTTCCAAGAGGTTTGCTCTCTTTTTTCTTGCCGCCAATTGGCTTGTCAGGGAGTTTTCTTCTCTCTCTCTCTCCAAGAAAATGCAAATGATATGGAATTCTCCATTTCGCAGGTCTCTGACTTGAACTACGGTTATTGGAGAGACACAAAGGTATGCCGGGAATCTAAGGAAATTAATGGAAAGTTGAGCTTTCGGAAGGTTACTGTTTCTTGGGGGAAGCCATGGAAATAAATATAATTAAAACAAATACTATATTCCAATCTAATAGGAACTTCCCTAAGATCAATGGAGGGGTAACACAAAAGGTAGGGTTAAGGAAGTTGAATATTTATTTATATTAAAAAATAAGCAAGGGACTCCTTAGGGAATCTATTTAAAAGGTACAAAGTAAAAAAGTTTTATATTGCGACTTTTTGTTTTCCATGCTTTTCCTTATATATTTTCCCTTCTTTATTTTTTCAGTAACTAAAATATTTGAACAACCTACAAATATATTTGAATTAAGTTAAATATTTCCTATCAACTGGAGCGCTCTTAAAAACCTTTAAAAACACAAAAAATGAAGTATATTTAGAACTAACAAAGTAAAAGAAACGCCATAACTTGGTTTTCCCCACTTGTAAGTATTTGTAAATACTAAATTAATATTATTTCCAATTAGTAAATAACTTCCGCAGCTTCAAAGCGATTTTTGGCATTCTCGCAACTTTTATTTGTAAATATTTGCCTGACCAAAAGTGCAATATTTGTTTCAAATTTGCGAATAGTACTTAAATCATTTCCCCCCCTCCCACAGTTACGCCTCCTTGACCCCAAAGAACTCGGATCGGAACCCACTCACACATTACTGACTCATTATGGTTGTTATTTCCGAGCAGAAGAAGCCCGGCTCCTCCCCCGCTGGGACAGCGTTGCGCCCCTGGCCAGTCAACAGTTAATAAATAGTCAAAAACCAGAGCGAGATCCTCGGAAGGCGAACCCGCAATTAGCCTCAATGAATTAGCGTTTCGGTGGAAAAGTAAGAAAAAAAAAAAGAAAACCAAAAAGGAAGCTGCCGTGGCTGGAGGCGGCATTCGGATTTCGAAACGAGCTGTTAATTGATTTAGTCGTTGCCTGGCACGGATCCGGACGGAGATCTGGAGCGGGATGGGGGGGCTGGAGCGGACTGCAGCCGGAGCACGGAGAGCGGAGACCGCGGCAGGCACCCTGAGTGCCGCCATTGCTGTCAGCACTACGCCGACTCGGGGGCAAGCAAGGCGACCGTGACGGCGACGGAGACATGGGTGGTGTGGTGAAGGGGAGCAAATAACTGCTAAATTATATAAATATTTATATACTTATAATTGATACATTTTTAAGGAATTTTAGCTACCAATATTTGATACATTTTATACAAATAATAGTTCAAATTAAAACTATTAATAATAGAGTCACTGAGAGAGGGTTATTTAAGCTAAAAAGGGGAGCATTATTTTAAAAAAATTTTAATTATAAAATAACAAAGACGGCAAGTACATTCCTGCTCAAAAATATATATATTGCAAAGATGTCCATATATATTTATATGGATATATATATTTATAAGTATATATGTAGGGCATTCTGGTTCAGTTTTAAGCGCTACAATTTATAAACTCTCGACTTTACGCTAAAAACCCACAAAGATCTTGTTAAGAATCTGGTTTCAGAAGAGAGATCCATTATTTCTTTCATCAGTAGCCACTGCTAACCGAATTTTAACAGCCTGCAGCTAGACATGATTACCACTTATAGTTCTGATAAGAAATAAATGAAAGTTATTTAAATTAAAATCTTTTAGATGAATCTAATTGTATATTAGAGAACTCCTTTTTTATTAAATAGGGCTTACAATAATTATAATAAACATATATAACCTATAAGTATTTGAAGAAGATACATAACATACATATATAATATATATATTGCTTAAAATTAATAATAAATAATAGGCTTATATTTTTATTATATAAATGAAGCGTTTAGTCAACTTTTATTATATATTTAAGTAATTAGTATAGGTTTATTACAATAAGTTTAATATATATATTTTGTTTCTAATATAAAAATCACACTTTAATAATTTAATACCTTTTTTATAAGATATATACTCCCTTGGCACGCCCCTGAACCGAGACGATGGCGACGTCGCTCTGCTTTGCTTCCTCTCGCTCGGGTGTTCGCTTTCTCCCCTTCTTTCTCTCACTGTCCCTCTCTCTTTCTCTCGTTTTCGCTGGGGCAACGTTTTAATTTGGGGATCAAGCGAAAAGCGAAAAGGGAAACACACAAAAAAGAGATACACAGGGGCTCACAGAGATACATTTTGTGGGAGGGACACACGGGGGCGGAGTTTTGTTTACATTTCACGAAATTCTATTTGTCGACGGCGGCGGGCACTGATTGAGAAAACCCAAGGGGGGGACCAGGGGGGGCAAAGGATGAGGAGCAGAGAAAATTCCTTTTTTTTTGTGTTATTTTCCCATTTTCTGGCTGTCCGTCCGTCCGTCTGTCTGCCCTGAAAGATATTTTAATTTCATCCGCCATATATCAAGCCACTCGCCATTTTCTGCGAATTTCCCAGAACCATTTCCATGCCACGGGCTTCGGGATTTCCAAAATTTCCCGCAGCATTCCATGCTCTTTAGTAATTTTCAATTTGGCATACAGATATTTTTCACTTTTGGCCATTTTTCTTGCGGCCTCTGCGGTTTGGAGGCCATAAATTAATTTTTCTTTTGATTATTATTACTTCTCCTTATTCGTTTCGTTTCAGTTTTTCTTGCTTTTCTTTTTATTTTTATATTCGATTTTCCTGCTGCTTTTGTTTTCAGGAATTTTCGCAGCGAGTGAGGAATAAATTAAACAGGCCCCAGGCAATAGCTCACAGACCCTGAAATGGCGGGAAAATTTATTAATTGTTCTGTTTCTGAGAAATTGGATTTAACAAAATAGTGTTTTGTGCATTTTGGGGCTTACTGTGATTTATTATTGGGGGTATATGGCAGAAATCATTAAGGTTTTTCTTGTTTTTAAATGCTTTTTATTAGCTTCAAATAATTTTGGATATTTATTACGTAGTGTTAAAATTAATTTAGCCATGAATTAGGATTTATTTGATGAAAAGGAAGCTTAAAAATGACACCAATTACTCTGAATATTAATTATTATTATTTATAACAGTCTATGCATTTTAAGAAATTAATTTCCTACATATATGTTACTTTATCATCATTATACCTTACTTAAAATTATATGAAACAGTCTTAAAAAGTATTTTTTGAACAGTTCCCTAATGTACTTCCTGTACGAAACTGTTTCAAGGATATATATAACGTAAAATCGTAAAAATTGAGCCACAAAATCCATCAACATTTTCCATCCGCATTTTGATTTATGTAGGGCTTACACTATGGCAAACTGTAAACGGATTATTTATGGGGAAAAACTGATCAAAGATACAAGCAGTTTCGATATTTTGACAGTTTCCGTTTCGCCAGAAATGTTTGCCAAGAAAATTTCCCATCGCAGATAGAATTTATAATTTTGCATTTCCCGGTACGACATCTTGTCTCTATATAGACCGCCGATTTATTTATAGCCAATGTCCGACCGAGGAAAATGCACTGGCCAGGGGCCACACACACACTGAGTGCGTCATCCTTAACTGGGTCAACAGTTCCGGCCAGCTTCGATCCAAATCCACGATCCATAACCATAACCTATGTGTGCAGAATTCTTGGGGCCAGACCCAGGAGAAGGAGATCCATTATAAACATAGCCCAGGGAATTCCCAAACAAAAGCCGTCATCGCCTTCAAGTTCAGATAATCATAATAAAGATAAGTTGGCATAGAGACGGACGGCGCTTCTTGTTTTGCTTTTAATTTTAATGTTAATGTTATTAAATGGCCGAAAATTGTTTACTACTCTCTATGCGTGATGTTTGTAAACAAAATTATGTATACGACGCGTTGAGCCGGCTGATCTCTCCATCTCCAGCCATTGATGATGGCGCTGTGATCCTGGAGAGAGAGGGCGAGCCAGGGCAGGGCACTGGCCATTGTTTAAACTGTAGTTTTAATAAACATTTAACAATTAAACGCTGTACTCTCTAAACACACCCGAGATCACGATCAGCAACCACCACCGACTTTTTGTATACAAGAAGAAGCCGCATTCGGATTTGTTTTTGCACACTGACCTACAACAACTGGTAAAAGCAAACAATTGCACCTAATGCCGCCTCCTGCCACGCCCCCGCTTATTAGACAGTCACCCCCGCCAGTCGCCCCCTCTCCGGTCCAGACAATAAATAATCAAATCGGAGCCACGAGATATGCAAAGAAATCGGGGAAATTTCAAAATATTTACATAGAGTTTTCCAACCGAATAATTATGCCGTCTAGTTAGAACTTCTTGGCCGGCCAAAGACTTTGTTTAAATATTTACAAATTGCGGTCCAGATACGTATGTATGTATGTATGTATCTTCCCGATCGGGAATCTATATTGTTTATCACCCAGTATCTTGATTAGGATCACGTGTTGCCACGCAAACACACAATATGATTTTGCTCTCGTTTGTTTTTTAACCAGCCACGTTTTTAAGTTGTTATTGTTTTTTCCCACGACTGTAATTATGTGTGTTTGTAAATATTTATGAATCTCTGCGCTTTATTTCCCATTAAATGCGCTCGTTTCTGGCTAAGTGGATTCGATATTGTTTGGGCCAACTGCGGTTGACAAACT